>JAWRVZ010000469.1:140000-239513 GCA_037043235.1 Rhodeus uyekii | reverse complement strand
GCAGGAGTGCGAGAGAGCAGGAGTGCGAGAGCAGGGGTGCGAGAGCAGGGGTGCGAGAGCAGGGGTGCGAGAGCAGGGGTGCGAGAGCAGGGGTGCGAGAGCAGGGGTGCGAGAGCAGGGGTACGAGAGCAGGGGTGCGTGAGAGCAGGAGTGCGTGAGAGCAGGAGTGCGTGAGAGCAGGAGTGCGTGAGAGCAGGAGTGCGTGAGAGCAGGAGTGCGTGAGAGCAGGGGTGCGAGAGAGCAGGAGTGCGAGAGCAGGAGTGCGTGAGAGCAGGAGTGCGTGAGAGCAGGAGTGCGTGAGAGCAGGAGTGCGTGAGAGCAGGAGTGCGTGAGAGCAGGGGTGCGAGAGCAGGGGTGCGAGAGCAGGGGTGCGAGAGCAGGGGTGCGAGAGCAGGGGTGCGAGAGCAGGAGTGCGAGAGAGCAGGAGTGCGTGAGAGCAGGAGTGCGTGAGAGCAGGAGTGCGTGAGAGCAGGAGTGCGAGAGAGCAGGAGTGCGTGAGAGCAGGAGTGCGTGAGAGCAGGAGTGCGTGAGAGCAGGAGTGCGTGAGAGCAGGAGTGCGTGAGAGCAGGAGTGCGTGTGAGCAGGAGTGCGTGAGAGCAGGGGTGCGAGAGCAGGGGTGCGAAAGCAGGGGTGCGAGAGCAGGGGTGCGAGAGCAGGGGTGCGAGAGCAGGGGTGCGAGAGAGCAGGAGTGCGTGAGAGCAGGAGTGCGAGAGAGCAGGAGTGCGAGAGCAGGAGTGTGTGAGCAGGAGTGTGCGAGCAGGAGTGTGAGAGCAGGAGTGTGAGAGCAGGAGTGTGAGAGCAGGAGTGTGCGAGCAGGAGTGTGAGAGCAGGAGTGTGAGAGCAGGAGTGTGCGAGCAGGAGTGTGCGAGCAGGAGTGTGAGAGCAGGAGTGTGCGAGCAGGAGTGTGAGAGCAGGAGTGTGCGAGCAGGAGTGTGAGAGCAGGAGTGTGCGAGCAGGAGTGTGAGAGCAGGAGTGTGTGAGAGCAGGAGTGTGAGAGCAGGTGTGTGTGCGCAGGAGTGTGCGAGCAGGAGTGTGCGAGCAGGAGTGTGCGAGCAGGAGTCTGAGAGCAGGAGTGTGAGAGCAGGAGTGTGAGAGCAGGAGTGTGAGAGCAGGAGTGTGAGAGCAGGAGTGTGAGAGCAGGAGTGTGAGAGCAGGAGTGTGAGAGCAGGAGTGTGTGAGCAGGAGTGTGTGAGAGCAGGAGTGTGAGAGCAGGTGTGTGTGCGCAGGAGTGTGAGAGCAGGAGTGTGAGAGCAGGAGTGTGAGAGCAGGAGTGTGAGAGCAGGAGTGTGAGAGCAGGAGTGTGTGAGCAGGAGTGTGTGAGAGCAGGAGTGTGAGAGCAGGTGTGTGTGCGCAGGAGTGTGAGAGCAGGAGTGTGTGAGCAGGAGTGTGAGAGCAGGAGTGTGCGAGCAGGAGTGTGCGAGCAGGAGTGTGCGAGCAGGAGTGTGCGAGCAGGAGTGTGAGAGCAGGAGTGTGAGAGGAGTGTGAGAGCAGGAGTGTGAGAGCAGGAGTGTGTGAGAGCAGGAGTGTGTGTGAGCAGGAGTGTGAGAGCAGGAGTGTGTGAGAGCAGGAGTGTGTGAGCAGGAGTGTGAGAGCAGGAGTGTGTGAGAGCAGGAGTGCGTGAGAGAGCAGGAGTGCGTGAGAGCAGGAGTGTGTGAGAGCAGGAGTGCGTGTGAGCAGGAGTGCGTGAGAGCAGGAGTGTGTGAGAGCAGGAGTGCGTGAGAGAGCAGGAGTGCGTGAGAGCAGGAGTGCGTGAGAGCAGGAGTGCGTGAGAGTAGGAGTGTGAGAGCAGGAGTGTGAGAGCAGGAGTGTGTGAGCAGGAGTGTGTGAGAGCAGGAGTGTGAGAGCAGGTGTGTGTGCGCAGGAGTGTGAGAGCAGGAGTGTGTGAGCAGGAGTGTGAGAGCAGGAGTGTGCGAGCAGGAGTGTGCGAGCAGGAGTGTGCGAGCAGGAGTGTGCGAGCAGGAGTGTGCGAGCAGGAGTGTGCGAGCAGGAGTGTGAGAGGAGTGTGAGAGCAGGAGTGTGAGAGCAGGAGTGTGTGAGAGCAGGAGTGTGCGAGCAGGAGTGTGCGAGCAGGAGTGTGAGAGCAGGAGTGTGAGAGCAGGAGTGTGAGAGCAGGAGTGTGAGAGCAGGAGTGTGTGAGAGCAGGAGTGTGTGTGAGCAGGAGTGTGAGAGCAGGAGTGTGTGAGAGCAGGAGTGTGTGAGAGCAGGAGTGTGTGAGCAGGAGTGTGAGAGCAGGAGTGTGTGAGAGCAGGAGTGCGTGAGAGAGCAGGAGTGCGTGAGAGCAGGAGTGCGTGAGAGCAGGAGTGCGTGTGAGCAGGAGTGTGTGAGAGCAGGAGTGTGTGAGAGCAGGAGTGTGAGAGCAGGAGTGTGAGAGCAGGAGTGTGAGAGCAGGAGTGTGAGAGCAGGAGTGTGAGAGCAGGAGTGTGAGAGCAGGAGTGTGTGAGCAGGAGTGTGTGAGAGCAGGAGTGTGAGAGCAGGTGTGTGTGCGCAGGAGTGTGAGAGCAGGAGTGTGAGAGCAGGAGTGTGAGAGCAGGAGTGTGAGAGCAGGAGTGTGAGAGCAGGAGTGTGTGAGCAGGAGTGTGTGAGAGCAGGAGTGTGAGAGCAGGTGTGTGTGCGCAGGAGTGTGAGAGCAGGAGTGTGTGAGCAGGAGTGTGAGAGCAGGAGTGTGCGAGCAGGAGTGTGCGAGCAGGAGTGTGCGAGCAGGAGTGTGCGAGCAGGAGTGTGCGAGCAGGAGTGTGAGAGCAGGAGTGTGAGAGGAGTGTGAGAGCAGGAGTGTGAGAGCAGGAGTGTGTGAGAGCAGGAGTGTGTGTGAGCAGGAGTGTGAGAGCAGGAGTGTGTGAGAGCAGGAGTGTGTGAGAGCAGGAGTGTGAGAGCAGGAGTGTGTGAGAGCAGGAGTGCGTGAGAGAGCAGGAGTGCGTGAGAGCAGGAGTGTGTGAGAGCAGGAGTGCGTGTGAGCAGGAGTGTGTGAGAGCAGGAGTGTGTGAGAGCAGGAGTGCGTGAGAGAGCAGGAGTGCGTGAGAGCAGGAGTGCGTGAGAGCAGGAGTGCGTGAGAGTAGGAGTGTGAGAGCAGGAGTGTGAGAGCAGGAGTGTGAGAGCAGGAGTGTGTGAGCAGGAGTGTGTGAGAGCAGGAGTGTGAGAGCAGGTGTGTGTGCGCAGGAGTGTGAGAGCAGGAGTGTGTGAGCAGGAGTGTGAGAGCAGGAGTGTGCGAGCAGGAGTGTGCGAGCAGGAGTGTGCGAGCAGGAGTGTGCGAGCAGGAGTGTGCGAGCAGGAGTGTGCGAGCAGGAGTGTGAGAGGAGTGTGAGAGCAGGAGTGTGAGAGCAGGAGTGTGTGAGAGCAGGAGTGTGCGAGCAGGAGTGTGCGAGCAGGAGTGTGAGAGCAGGAGTGTGAGAGCAGGAGTGTGAGAGCAGGAGTGTGTGAGAGCAGGAGTGTGTGTGAGCAGGAGTGTGAGAGCAGGAGTGTGTGTGAGCAGGAGTGTGAGAGCAGGAGTGTGTGAGAGCAGGAGTGTGTGAGAGCAGGAGTGTGTGAGCAGGAGTGTGAGAGCAGGAGTGTGAGAGCAGGAGTGTGTGAGAGCAGGAGTGCGTGAGAGAGCAGGAGTGCGTGAGAGCAGGAGTGTGTGAGAGCAGGAGTGCGTGTGAGCAGGAGTGTGTGAGAGCAGGAGTGTGTGAGAGCAGGAGTGTGTGAGAGCAGGAGTGTGTGAGAGCAGGAGTGTGTGTGAGCAGGAGTGTGTGAGAGCAGGAGTGTGTGAGAGCAGGAGTGTGTGAGAGCAGGAGTGTGTGTGAGCAGGAGTGTGTGTGAGCAGGAGTGTGTGAGAGCAGGAGTGTGTGAGCAGGAGTGTGTGAGAGCAGGAGTGCGTGAGAGCAGGGGTGCGAGAGAGCAGGAGTGCGTGAGAGCAGGGGTGCGAGAGAGCAGGAGTGCGAGAGCAGGAGTGCGTGAGAGCAGGAGTGCGTGAGAGCAGGAGTGCGTGAGAGCAGGAGTGCGTGAGAGCAGGAGTGCGTGAGAGCAGGGGTGCGAGAGCAGGGGTGCGAGAGCAGGGGTGCGAGAGCAGGGGTGCGAGAGCAGGAGTGCGAGAGAGCAGGAGTGCGTGAGAGCAGGAGTGCGTGAGAGCAGGAGTGCGTGAGAGCAGGAGTGCGAGAGAGCAGGAGTGCGTGAGAGCAGGAGTGCGTGAGAGCAGGAGTGCGTGAGAGCAGGAGTGCGTGAGAGCAGGAGTGCGTGAGAGCAGGAGTGCGTGTGAGCAGGAGTGCGTGAGAGCAGGGGTGCGAGAGCAGGGGTGCGAGAGCAGGGGTGCGAGAGAGCAGGGGTGCGTGAGAGCAGGAGTGCGAGAGAGCAGGAGTGCGAGAGCAGGAGTGTGTGAGCAGGAGTGTGCGAGCAGGAGTGTGAGAGCAGGAGTGTGAGAGCAGGAGTGTGCGAGCAGGAGTGTGAGAGCAGGAGTGTGAGAGCAGGAGTGTGCGAGCAGGAGTGTGCGAGCAGGAGTGTGAGAGCAGGAGTGTGCGAGCAGGAGTGTGAGAGCAGGAGTGTGCGAGCAGGAGTGTGAGAGCAGGAGTGTGCGAGCAGGAGTGTGAGAGCAGGAGTGTGTGAGAGCAGGAGTGTGAGAGCAGGTGTGTGTGCGCAGGAGTGTGCGAGCAGGAGTGTGCGAGCAGGAGTGTGCGAGCAGGAGTGTGCGAGCAGGAGTGTGCGAGCAGGAGTCTGAGAGCAGGAGTGTGAGAGCAGGAGTGTGCGAGCAGGAGTGTGCGAGCAGGAGTCTGAGAGCAGGAGTGTGAGAGCAGGAGTGTGAGAGCAGGAGTGTGAGAGCAGGAGTGTGAGAGCAGGAGTGTGAGAGCAGGAGTGTGAGAGCAGGAGTGTGAGAGCAGGAGTGTGTGAGAGCAGGAGTGTGAGAGAGCAGGAGTGTGAGAGCAGGTGTGTGTGCGCAGGAGTGTGAGAGCAGGAGTGTGAGAGCAGGAGTGTGAGAGCAGGAGTGTGAGAGCAGGAGTGTGAGAGCAGGAGTGTGTGAGCAGGAGTGTGTGAGAGCAGGAGTGTGAGAGCAGGTGTGTGTGCGCAGGAGTGTGAGAGCAGGAGTGTGTGAGCAGGAGTGTGAGAGCAGGAGTGTGCGAGCAGGAGTGTGCGAGCAGGAGTGTGCGAGCAGGAGTGTGCGAGCAGGAGTGTGAGAGCAGGAGTGTGAGAGCAGGAGTGTGAGAGCAGGAGTGTGAGAGCAGGAGTGTGAGAGCAGGAGTGTGAGAGCAGGAGTGTGAGAGCAGGAGTGTGTGAGAGCAGGAGTGTGAGAGCAGGTGTGTGTGCGCAGGAGTGTGAGAGCAGGAGTGTGAGAGCAGGAGTGTGAGAGCAGGAGTGTGAGAGCAGGAGTGTGAGAGCAGGAGTGTGTGAGCAGGAGTGTGTGAGAGCAGGAGTGTGAGAGCAGGTGTGTGTGCGCAGGAGTGTGAGAGCAGGAGTGTGTGAGCAGGAGTGTGAGAGCAGGAGTGTGCGAGCAGGAGTGTGCGAGCAGGAGTGTGCGAGCAGGAGTGTGCGAGCAGGAGTGTGAGAGCAGGAGTGTGAGAGGAGTGTGAGAGCAGGAGTGTGAGAGCAGGAGTGTGTGAGAGCAGGAGTGTGTGTGAGCAGGAGTGTGAGAGCAGGAGTGTGTGAGAGCAGGAGTGTGTGAGCAGGAGTGTGAGAGCAGGAGTGTGTGAGAGCAGGAGTGCGTGAGAGAGCAGGAGTGCGTGAGAGCAGGAGTGTGTGAGAGCAGGAGTGCGTGTGAGCAGGAGTGCGTGAGAGCAGGAGTGTGTGAGAGCAGGAGTGCGTGAGAGAGCAGGAGTGCGTGAGAGCAGGAGTGCGTGAGAGCAGGAGTGCGTGAGAGTAGGAGTGTGAGAGCAGGAGTGTGAGAGCAGGAGTGTGAGAGCAGGAGTGTGAGAGCAGGAGTGTGTGAGAGCAGGAGTGTGTGTGAGCAGGAGTGTGAGAGCAGGAGTGTGTGAGAGCAGGAGTGTGTGAGAGCAGGAGTGTGTGAGCAGGAGTGTGAGAGCAGGAGTGCGTGAGAGCAGGAGTGCGTGAGAGAGCAGGAGTGCGTGAGAGCAGGAGTGCGTGAGAGCAGGAGTGCATGTGAGCAGGAGTGTGTGAGAGCAGGAGTGTGTGAGAGCAGGAGTGTGAGAGCAGGAGTGTGAGAGCAGGAGTGTGAGAGCAGGAGTGTGAGAGCAGGAGTGTGAGAGCAGGAGTGTGTGAGCAGGAGTGTGTGAGAGCAGGAGTGTGAGAGCAGGTGTGTGTGCGCAGGAGTGTGAGAGCAGGAGTGTGAGAGCAGGAGTGTGAGAGCAGGAGTGTGAGAGCAGGAGTGTGAGAGCAGGAGTGTGTGAGCAGGAGTGTGTGAGAGCAGGAGTGTGAGAGCAGGTGTGTGTGCGCAGGAGTGTGAGAGCAGGAGTGTGTGAGCAGGAGTGTGAGAGCAGGAGTGTGCGAGCAGGAGTGTGCGAGCAGGAGTGTGCGAGCAGGAGTGTGCGAGCAGGAGTGTGCGAGCAGGAGTGTGCGAGCAGGAGTGTGCGAGCAGGAGTGTGAGAGCAGGAGTGTGAGAGGAGTGTGAGAGCAGGAGTGTGAGAGCAGGAGTGTGTGAGAGCAGGAGTGTGTGTGAGCAGGAGTGTGAGAGCAGGAGTGTGTGAGAGCAGGAGTGTGTGAGAGCAGGAGTGTGAGAGCAGGAGTGTGTGAGAGCAGGAGTGCGTGAGAGAGCAGGAGTGCGTGAGAGCAGGAGTGCGTGAGAGCAGGAGTGCGTGTGAGCAGGAGTGTGTGAGAGCAGGAGTGTGTGAGAGCAGGAGTGCGTGAGAGAGCAGGAGTGCGTGAGAGCAGGAGTGCGTGAGAGCAGGAGTGCGTGAGAGTAGGAGTGTGAGAGCAGGAGTGTGAGAGCAGGAGTGTGAGAGCAGGAGTGTGTGAGCAGGAGTGTGTGAGAGCAGGAGTGTGAGAGCAGGTGTGTGTGCGCAGGAGTGTGAGAGCAGGAGTGTGCGAGCAGGAGTGTGAGAGCAGGAGTGTGCGAGCAGGAGTGTGCGAGCAGGAGTGTGCGAGCAGGAGTGTGCGAGCAGGAGTGTGCGAGCAGGAGTGTGCGAGCAGGAGTGTGAGAGGAGTGTGAGAGCAGGAGTGTGAGAGCAGGAGTGTGTGAGAGCAGGAGTGTGCGAGCAGGAGTGTGCGAGCAGGAGTGTGAGAGCAGGAGTGTGAGAGCAGGAGTGTGAGAGCAGGAGTGTGAGAGCAGGAGTGTGAGAGCAGGAGTGTGTGAGAGCAGGAGTGTGTGTGAGCAGGAGTGTGAGAGCAGGAGTGTGTGAGAGCAGGAGTGTGTGAGCAGGAGTGTGAGAGCAGGAGTGTGAGAGCAGGAGTGTGTGAGAGCAGGAGTGCGTGAGAGAGCAGGAGTGCGTGAGAGCAGGAGTGTGTGAGAGCAGGAGTGCGTGTGAGCAGGAGTGTGTGAGAGCAGGAGTGTGTGAGAGCAGGAGTGTGTGAGAGCAGGAGTGTGTGAGAGCAGGAGTGTGTGTGAGCAGGAGTGTGTGTGAGCAGGAGTGTGTGAGAGCAGGAGTGTGTGAGAGCAGGAGTGTGTGAGAGCAGGAGTGTGTGAGAGCAGGAGTGTGTGTGAGCAGGAGTGTGTGTGAGCAGGAGTGTGTGAGCAGGAGTGTGTGAGCAGGAGTGTGAGAGCAGGAGTGTGAGAGCAGGAGTGTGAGAGCAGGAGTGTGTGAGCAGGAGTGTGTGAGAGCAGGAGTGTGAGAGCAGGTGTGTGTGCGCAGGAGTGTGAGAGCAGGAGTGTGTGAGCAGGAGTGTGAGAGCAGGAGTGTGCGAGCAGGAGTGTGCGAGCAGGAGTGTGCGAGCAGGAGTGTGCGAGCAGGAGTGTGCGAGCAGGAGTGTGCGAGCAGGAGTGTGCGAGCAGGAGTGTGAGAGCAGGAGTGTGAGAGCAGGAGTGTGAGAGCAGGAGTGTGAGAGCAGGAGTGTGTGAGAGCAGGAGTGTGTGTGAGCAGGAGTGTGAGAGCAGGAGTGTGTGAGAGCAGGAGTGTGTGAGAGCAGGAGTGTGAGAGCAGGAGTGTGTGAGAGCAGGAGTGCGTGAGAGAGCAGGAGTGCGTGAGAGCAGGAGTGCGTGAGAGCAGGAGTGCGTGTGAGCAGGAGTGTGTGAGAGCAGGAGTGTGTGAGAGCAGGAGTGCGTGAGAGAGCAGGAGTGCGTGAGAGCAGGAGTGCGTGAGAGCAGGAGTGCGTGAGAGTAGGAGTGTGAGAGCAGGAGTGTGAGAGCAGGAGTGTGAGAGCAGGAGTGTGTGAGCAGGAGTGTGTGAGAGCAGGAGTGTGAGAGCAGGTGTGTGTGCGCAGGAGTGTGAGAGCAGGAGTGTGCGAGCAGGAGTGTGAGAGCAGGAGTGTGCGAGCAGGAGTGTGCGAGCAGGAGTGTGCGAGCAGGAGTGTGCGAGCAGGAGTGTGCGAGCAGGAGTGTGCGAGCAGGAGTGTGAGAGGAGTGTGAGAGCAGGAGTGTGAGAGCAGGAGTGTGAGAGCAGGAGTGTGTGAGAGCAGGAGTGTGCGAGCAGGAGTGTGCGAGCAGGAGTGTGAGAGCAGGAGTGTGAGAGCAGGAGTGTGAGAGCAGGAGTGTGAGAGCAGGAGTGTGTGAGAGCAGGAGTGTGTGTGAGCAGGAGTGTGAGAGCAGGAGTGTGTGAGAGCAGGAGTGTGTGAGCAGGAGTGTGAGAGCAGGAGTGTGAGAGCAGGAGTGTGTGAGAGCAGGAGTGCGTGAGAGAGCAGGAGTGCGTGAGAGCAGGAGTGTGTGAGAGCAGGAGTGCGTGTGAGCAGGAGTGTGTGAGAGCAGGAGTGTGTGAGAGCAGGAGTGTGTGAGAGCAGGAGTGTGTGAGAGCAGGAGTGTGTGTGAGCAGGAGTGTGTGTGAGCAGGAGTGTGTGAGAGCAGGAGTGTGTGAGAGCAGGAGTGTGTGAGAGCAGGAGTGTGTGAGAGCAGGAGTGTGTGTGAGCAGGAGTGTGTGTGAGCAGGAGTGTGTGAGCAGGAGTGTGTGAGCAGGAGTGTGTGAGAGCAGGAGTGTGTGAGCAGGAGTGTGAGAGCAGGAGTGTGAGAGCAGGAGTGTGTGAGAGCAGGAGTGCGTGAGAGAGCAGGAGTGTGTGTGAGCAGGAGTGTGTGAGAGCAGGAGTGTGTGAGCAGGAGTGTGAGAGCAGGAGTGTGAGAGCAGGAGTGTGTGAGAGCAGGAGTGTGTGAGAGCAGGAGTGTGTGAGAGCAGGAGTGTGTGTGAGCAGGAGTGTGTGAGCAGGAGTGTGAGAGCAGGAGTGTGAGAGCAGGAGTGTGTGAGAGCAGGAGTGTGTGAGAGCAGGAGTGTGTGAGAGCAGGAGTGTGTGAGAGCAGGAGTGTGTGAGCAGGAGTGTGAGAGCAGGAGTGTGAGAGCAGGAGTGTGTGAGAGCAGGAGTGTGTGAGAGCAGGAGTGTGTGAGAGCAGGAGTGTGTGAGAGCAGGAGTGTGTGAGAGCAGGAGTGTGTGAGCAGGAGTGTGAGAGCAGGAGTGTGAGAGCAGGAGTGCGTGAGAGCAGGAGTGCGTGAGAGAGCAGGAGTGTGTGTGAGCAGGAGTGTGTGAGAGCAGGAGTGTGTGAGCAGGAGTGTGAGAGCAGGAGTGTGAGAGCAGGAGTGTGTGAGAGCAGGAGTGTGTGAGAGCAGGAGTGTGTGAGAGCAGGAGTGTGTGTGAGCAGGAGTGTGTGTGAGCAGGAGTGTGTGAGCAGGAGTGTGTGAGCAGGAGTGTGTGAGCAGGAGTGTGTGAGAGCAGGAGTGTGTGTGAGCAGGAGTGTGTGTGAGCAGGAGTGTGTGTGAGCAGGAGTGTGTGAGAGCAGGAGTGTGTGTGAGCAGGAGTGTGTGAGCAGGAGTGTGTGAGCAGGAGTGTGTGAGAGCAGGAGCGTGAGAGCAGGAGTGTGAGAGCAGATTTGATGTTCAGATCAGGAATATGAGCGAATGCTTTTGTTCAGTGCAGATGAAACACTTTTAGTGTGGAAGCATTTTTAAAAAGCTGTAAAAGTGTGAAAAAGTCTCTCCAACAGAAGAGATATTGAGATGAAGAGAAACACATGTAAAGTGTTGATGAACAGAAGAGAGGAGAAGTGGAGTGAGATCTGAAGACACAGTTCAGTGTCTCTCTCTACTGGAGATCTTCAGTATTACAGCAGATGATCATCTCCATCATATCAGAGTAACAAGAGATTCTGCTTTCTGCTTTACAAGAGTCCGGAGTCCATTTCACCTGGAGCAACTTTGTTTCCTCTGAATACATTGTCAATTTTCGTCTGAAATTGATTTTATGATCAAAACTACAAATTTCTAAAAAAAAATCAATTCAAAGTGACATCATTCATAACTCACTGAAAGATTCTTGTTTAAACCATAAATGCATTTAATTTAACACTTTAAGACGTTTTTGATTTATATCTCCAGTAATTTTCTTGATTTAAAGATGTTTAGAAATTTGTTTTATAAGCAGGACAAAAAACTGAGAAACACATTCTTTTTTCTTTTTGTCTGTTATGACTATGAGCTCTGTGCTCCCCTCCCTGGCCACCAGAGGGAGCTCACACATAAACTGACACTACACTACACACTACATTTCCCATCATGCAGTACACTGGACTGATCACACACCAGCTGAGCCCCATCAGGACTGTTTGTCACTCCACCTGTTTCAAAGACTATTTTAACCCGGTTTCCCCACAGTTCACGGCGAAGTCGTGATTTGCCGTAGCTATCATTTCTAAGCGTTGTTTATCCTGTCTTGTTTTGCTGTTTTCGATCCTGCCTGTTTAAAAACGTTTAGTGTTTACCCGTGTTCTGATCCTGTTCTGCCTGCCCTGACCTTTGCCTGGATTTACGTTTATGATTGATAGCTGCCTGCCTTGACGACCGCCTGTACCACCATTCTAATCCTGTCTGCCCGCCTTTGTGATTCCTGCCTGTTTATGACCGCTCTTAATAAAGACATTGCGTTTGGATCTCTGCCTTGTGAGCCCCTCTGTTACATTGTCATGCAACATTTAATGGCATAACTTCATAAGGTTTTCAGCTCTGATTTAAACCATGTTAACTCGTAATGATGAATGAAACATTGAAAATATCCATTTGAATAATATTTTAAATTAAACCGGTTCTTTTTTTTACAGTGCACATTTTGAGAGACTGTGAGAACCACCATCATACGCTGATATTCAATTACTAAAAAACATAAATCTGTTATTCATATTAGTTAATTTGGTGTATTCTACTTTGATGTCTTTATCTGTTATTCCTGTTTGTCTTGATTCTTTTGTTGTACAATCTGCATAATTAAATGATAAAAGTGTATGATTTTGGTGATCATCAGTATTACAGCAGATCAACAGCTGAGAGAAAATCACATGAAGATGAAACATGAGCTTTTAAGTAATATTGGATGGAAATAAAGGTGACTCTGCTTGACATAAAACGTTAATTGACATTAACGGTGTCAATAAAAATGTAATTAATTTGATTATATCCTTTAACCTTATTCTTCCAGATAAAAGTCTTTCTTAGATCTGTTAGGAAAAACACATTTAGAATAAGACAATCAACTTTCAGGATCATCAGTGGACAAATTAAAGATTTTTAAAACCTTTAAAGCTGAAAAATAGAAAGTAACACGTTTATATTTACAGGAAAAGATCTTTATCTAGATAGCGTGCGTTTGTGTGCGTGCGTGCGTGCATGTGTGTGTATAGGACTTCAGTGTAAAAGTTGATTCAAAACATATTGTGTGTGTGTTTAAGATAAACATATCATACGTGTGTGTGTGTGTGTGTGTTTGTGTGTGTGTGTGTGTGTGTGTGTGTGTGTGTGTTTAAGATAAACATTTCACTCCTTTTTACAATGGAATGTAAACACAGACTGAAATGAGAGAATATTAGTGTTGATCAAGTGTGGGAAAAGCGTATTGACATTCTCATCAATACTTGTTTGAGCAAACGTTTATAAAAAAAAAATCTATATATTAGAATACTTTAATGTCTATTAATTTCACCACAATTTTATTAAGTTTATGATTGGAGCAAAAATGTAAACGTGTGACGCTCATCGTGTGTGCTGTGAAGTAAATGACACAGATCTGTATGAGTGCTGGAAATATAAAAATAAAAACACTGACAGATTGGCATGAATTCATGTTTGGTTTTAAAGATAAACGTTCTCTAAGCCAAGAATATGAAACTGCCATCAAGCAAACAGCATCATGTCTAAATTTGTGTTTCTGTTATTTGTCTTCTAGTCATTCTTCTCTTTCTGTCAGAACTTGATCTGGTTTATTTGTCCAGTACAGAATCTGCATCTGGAAGATTCCAGCAGGATCCTGATATATTTCAGTGGTTCATTGATGCATCAACCTCAACTAAGACTTTTCTGAAAAGAACAGTGTGGCGAGCAGGACGGGGTCGAGGGACCGTGAGAGCGTCACGAGAGCCGGTGGCGTGATGGATAATGAGCGTCACCTGCGAGCCACCGGTGTCTCTCGATTCTCACGGAGGAGCGGAGACTTAAAAGGAGGTGCGACGACAGTGAAAGCGAGAGAGGACCAGGCCTGGAGTTGTGTTATGTTGTGTTTTGTCATTACTTTCGTTTTGAGTTTATGTTTTATTTCATCATTAAAACCTGTTAAACGTCTGCCGGTTCCCGCCTCCTTCCTCCCTGAACATTCAACATTGTTACAAACACAAGCTTTTTTACTGAGAATTGCATTATTTGCATATGCACTTTTCTCTCAAATAATTATTCTGGTAATACTTTACAATCATCACGTGTCTGCATCCTGATTCCTCCCATAATTCTCCCAGTGTTCATCCATCTGTCTCATCAATCACGTTGTTACTCTTGTCACCTGTGTCCAGTGGCGGGCCGAGCAAATACGGGGCCCTAGGCAAATTTTGAAAAGGGGCCCTTCCCCTCCCGAAAAATTAAAGTAAAAGTCCGATCAAGGCCTGTATGTCTGATAGAAATGTAGCAGTTTGTGACCGCAATGCTCGGTTGTTGACGGGGGGGTGCAATCGCGATTTTATTTGGGGGCCCTTGGCAATTGCCTACACTTGCCTAATGGTAAGTCCGCCTATGCCTGTGTCTCATTCCCTCATCAGCCCATGTGTAGATAAACCCTGCGTTTTACACAAGACGTGCCTTTTTGTTTGTATTTTGAAACTGTTCATTTGATAGTACTGCCAAAACGGAAGTGTCCATTGAGGCTTTAGTCCTCCACACATTATGCATGTTTTCACCACCGACCGACAGCACTTACAATACTATCATTGTTTTAGCATCTAGGCAGCAATGAATCAGAGATTACAACATTTTGTAGATTACAAAATAAAAACAAGCCTCTGCAGCCTTCAGCAAAAACAAGACTCGAGAGATATAACCATGCCAACACCTACAAACTGACTTCACATGCCCAACAAGCAATACAATTTGTGGATCAAGAATTGGACTCTAAAGTAAAAGAATCCTCCTCATTTTCGGTGTAAAGTCACCGTCAGATATGATGGACCACCAAAGAGTTTTTTTTATGAGACTTTGGTCAATTAACAGAAAAACAGTCAACGCATATAGCTACACTCACAATAAACTTAACTTGAAAGGGGATGAAAATATTACGTGTTGCACTTCACGTCTCAGATGTAGCAGTTACAGTGATGGGAAAAACATCTCAGGTTACCTTTGTAACCATGGTTCCCTGAGAACAGGGAATGAGACGCTGCGTCCCCTAGGGGTCGCTTTGGGGAATACCTCTGGTATGACAGGTGTCTGAAGCTTTAATCCAATCACGACAATGAACTTGACATTGACCAGCAGCCGTCCACACGGAGAAGCGAGGTCACACGCGGAGATCACTGCATCCGCATACATTTGTTATCGGATTGGCGTTCTGTCCACATGGATCCGGCGATTTGGGAGACTGAATCCGCTCACTTTTGATACCGGGTCCTAAAGTGGATAGATCTGAATCTGACACCCTTACGGTATCGTGTGGACGGCCAATCCGTATATTTTTTTGTTTATCACATCACGTGTCGTCTGCGTCACAGTAACAGCAACAGTGCTGCCAGATTGGACTGAAGATTCCAGCGCAGCTACAGCTTAAAACTCTCCCATTTAAAAAAATACCAGCCCAAAGTGTGTACTCTTATAAATAATAAAAATGTTGAGCGATTTTATGCATCAAAAACCATCCCAAATTTATCAACCAGCCCAATGCATTTTTTTCCCGGTCGGACGTAACTCGCCCAATCTGGCAACACTGAACAGCAACAACAATGCGCATGCTCAAAGTCTTCTTCTCTGTGTATAGTGTATATCTGTGGCAGAATTACAGCGCCCCATACTGGTCTGGCATATATACTACACCGGATTCAGTCGGTTTCAGTGGTATCGTGTGGACGCTGATTTTTTCTTTTTTGAACAAGGAAAAAAAAAAAAGATTGGATAGGGAACGCGCTGGCATCGTGTGGACGTGGCCTATGACGTCACCACAGGTGCGACTGCAGGTGTAAAAGAGGCACATGAACAGTTTGTCATCCTCTTCTGATCTTAAGCAGGACGGCCCGAAGCATGGAAGAGGGACGCAGAGTCTTTTTTCCTGTTATCAGGGAACCCTGGTTACGATGGTAAACTGAGATGTTCCCTTCCGAAAGTGAATTCAACGCTGCGTAATGTAGGGTTAGGCTTTGGGGAATGTAATACCAACGCCACCACGCTGAAAGGTGTGACTGCAGTTAATTTGTGAAAGCCAGCAGTCAATGACCCCCCAGGGGAACTGACCCCGTGACCTGCAGTGACCGGGGCCGAGGCTACTAGAGAACAGAGGCCTCAAGGCACTGAGACGAGGCCAAACCACACTCAATCTACAGGGAGTGCAGAATTATTAGGCAAATGAGTATTTTGACCACATCATCCTCGTTATGCATGTTGTCTTACTCCAAGCTGTATAGGCTGGAAAGCCTACTACCAATTAAGCATATTAGGTGATGTGCATCTCTGTAATGAGAAGGGGTGTGGTCTAATGACATCAACACCCTATATCAGGTGTGCATAATTATTAGGCAACTTCCTTTCCTTTGGCAAAATGGGTCATGTGATGGAAATTCTACCATTTCATATGTTTTTATTTCATGATTATATGATACTCTTTATATCCTAAGATATTAGTGAGTAGCAGCTGACCTTGTTGTTTAGTGGGAAGACTTGAAAGTATTTGGGCAATTGTGTTCAAGGTATGGGAAGACTTGAAAGTATTTGTGCAAGGCTAACTTTCCTACCGAGGGAGGGAGAGTCTGTGCTGACCTTCAAGGTCAGGGAAGATATAAATGTTGAAGCTGCCTGTCCTTCTTTGTCACACTCTGCAGGGCAGCTTCGGATGTCTGTATGACTGTGGCCTTTTCTTGCAAGAAAATAAACCTTTTAAAATCACAATTGGGTTATTTGTCTCTTACTCAGAACTAGTAAAGATTTTTGCCACCACAGTCAAAAGAAGGACTTGACAGGCTCAGAAAAGTCAAAAATAGTGAGATCTATTGCAGAGGGATGCAGCAGTCTTAATATAGCCAAGCTTCTGAAGCGTGATCATCGAACAATCAAGCGTTTCATTCAAAATAGTCAACAGGGTCGCAAGAAGCGTGCGGAAAAAACAAGGTGCAAAATAACTGCCCGTGAACTGAGAAAAGTCAAGCGTGCAGCTGCCAAGATGCCACTTGCCACCAGTTTGGCCATATTTCAGAGCTGCAACATCACTGGAGTGCCCAAAAGCACAAGGTGTGCAATACTCAGAGACATGGCCAAGGTAAGAAAGGCAGAAAGTCGACCACCACTGAACAAGACACACAAGCTGAAACGTCAAGACTGGGCCAAGACATATCTCAAGACTGATTTTTCTAAGGTTTTATGGACTGATGAAATGAGAGTGAGTCTTGATGGGCCCGTGGCTGGATTGGTAAAGGGCAGAGAGCTCCAGTCCGACTCAGACGCCAGCAAGGTGGAGGTGGAGTACTGGTTTGGGCTGGTATCATCAAAGATGAGCTTGTGGGGCCTTTTCGGGTTGAGGATGGAGTCAAGCTCAACTCCCAGTCCTACTGCCAGTTTCTGGAAGACACCTTCTTCAAGCAGTGCTACAGGAAGAAGTCTGCATCCTTCAAGAAAAACATGATTTTCATGCAGGACAATGCTCCATCACACGCGTCCAAGTACTCCACAGCGTGGCTGGCAAGAAAGGGTATAAAAGAAGAAAATCTAATGATATGGCCTCCTTGTTCACCTGATCTGAACCCCATTGAGAACCTGTGGTCCATCATCAAATGTGCGATTTACAAGGAGGGAAAACAGTACACCTCTCTGAACAGTGTCTGGGAGGCTGTGGTTGCTGCTGCACGCAATGTTGATGGTGAACAGATCAAAACACTGACAGAATCCATGGATGGCAGGCTTTTGAGTGTCCTTGCAAAGAAAGGTGGCTATATTGGTCACTGATTTGTTTTTGTTTGGTTTTTGAATGTCAGAAATGTATATTTGTGAATGTTGAGATGTTATATTGGTTTCACTGGTAAAAATAAATAATTGAAATGGGTATAAATTTGTTTTTTGTTAAGTTGCCTAATAATTATGCACAGTAATAGTCACCTGCACACACAGATATCCCCCTGAAATAGCTAAAACTAAAAACTACTTAAAATATTGATACACAAATATTCAGCTTTGATATTAATGAGTTTTTTGTGTTCAGTGAGAACATGGTTGTTGTTCAATAATAAAATTAATCCTCAAAAATACAACTTGCCTAATAATTCTGCACTCCCTGTAGAGTCCGACGGAGTACAGGAACCCTCGAAGCCGAGACCCAGAGCCGACACTGCTAGACCTGCAACGCCGAGGCCACACTTGATTGTCTCTGTAATGCTCATGAATAAGTCACTTAAACGTTTGATTTCTGCTACATGCTTTGATACTATTTAGTAGGGAAAGATTCTTTATGGCCACGAGGAAAATCTTTCTTAAGTTCATAAGATTGCGTGGCTCGTTTAGATTGCGTGGCCGTTTATTTACTTTAAGGCTGAACTTAATTCTAGAACTAATAAATTCTACATTCCAAATCAACCAATGTATATTCATAATTACTTATCTGTTCTGATTGTCAATATACATATTTCCATTTATGGTTGATTTATCTTGTTTGATTTAATTGTCATGGTTCTGTCATCCCTGTCCTCATGATTGTCATGTTTACCTGCTTGCACCCCATCTTTCGCTCCTCATGTTTTCTGTATCAACTGTCTTCACTAATTACCTCATCAGATTCGTCAGCTGTTCCCGTTTCCCTAATCATCCTCTGTGCATTTAAGCCTTGTCTTAGTCTTAGTCTCTGTCTGTTCTCATTTATGTCGTGTGAACCTTCCTATTCTTCATTTTGTCTAATAAATGTGATGTTACCTTCATCTTCCTCACGCGTTCTTCCCACACGCACACCTGACAATGTAGCAGTGTTGGTTTCTGAGTATCGACTGTGACTCTTCTGAAACTTTACGTCAGATTGGAGTTTTCAATCACACCTTCTTAAATGAGAAAATTAAACAGCCTGTTCTGTTTGCTGATTCAATCATGCAGTTAAATGTTATTCTTGTTTACAAGCCAGTCATCCGGGTTGGCACAGGTACTGTCAATATTAAAAGACAGCTGAAAGCTCATCTCTTCCGTGAGTATTTAACATAAAAAATAAACATTCTATGCTTTCGCTTTCCATTAACCCCTCCTTTTCTAGCTAATACTATTTTAGGGACTGTCTGAAACTTTCTGTTGTGAGACTCTTGTGATCCTCTGCCTCTTCAGGACGAATCGCTCGCTGTATTCTTCAGTTGTAAGTTGCTTTAGATTAATAAATATAAATGTATATTTATATTTATGTATATTATTTTTTATTTATTTTTTATTTATTTTTTTATTATTTTTTTTATGTATATTATATTTAATGTATATTGATATTTTTCAATTCTAACGGGGAAAAAATATAGATACACTGATATATAAACTCAGTAGCAAGAAAAAAGTCAGAATTATCATTTAAAATGTTTTATACTTTGGAAACAAGCTTCCACCACACTGCCAACCTGTTCAAAAAATGTTTATTCTAGTGTGCTTTATTATACTTTTTTAAAACTAAATAAGAAAGTACTTTCAGTCTGTTTACCCTGGATTTTTTGTATGTGTTACTCTCAAGTGTACTTGACTTATATTGACAGAAGAGTGCAATTATATTATGTGTGTACTTTTGGTAAATCTTTTGATCGAGATGTACTTAAAAGTAAAATGAAGTAAGTCCAAGTATACTTGGTTTGTAGATGCGTTTCCTTCTTTGATAAGCCAATTAAATACTTTCACATAGTTTTTCATACTGTTATAGAAACGTACATTGTTTCAAAATACTGATTGATTTTTTTGTGTAGTCCACTAGTGTCTTATTCTGTTTTTCATCTTAGTTTTTCTTTTCCGTTCTAGTTTGTTGTCATTGGGTGCATCTATATAGTGTTATAAATAGGCCAAAAACAATAAGATAAACGAAGTGTGTCTGAATTTACTCCTAAAATTGGAGACACAAAGTCATGTCATGTTCACTTGAAGAAAACATACTCTTTTTTATTATTAACCCAATTTTTATATGAACTTATATAAAATTATGTTGTCAGTGAAATTGTAAATTGGACAAGCCTTACGCTACACATTTCTTCTCTCTTGTAGCATCTGGCTCAAAATGATCGATCAAACGGCAATATCTGGTTGTGATTTGTGAGTTAACGCAGAGAAAGACTGTAAATCTCAGCGATGCCGCCAAATCTGAGACCAAATAGGTTTATGGCTTTTTGAAAAATTAAACAAGGTCCTCTCCTCCAGCCCCTGTTCTAATTAGTTGGGAAGAGAAAGAGAAATTTCCTGCTCTATACTTCCAATCTCTACTCTTGCACTCTCACGGTCTTCGGGACCTGCGGGTCCTTCCTCTCCACGGAAACCTTACCTTCAGAACAAACCATTGAACTTCCCATGAATCCAACAAAGGAATCCAAGGAATTTTCATCCAAATAAAGAACTTTTCAAATGCACACATTGACTCAGGAACAAGAGAAACCCAATGCAAGTATCGATTATCAGTCTCTAAACGTGTTTAAAGCTTATTTGCCCCTACTGATACTGTTGTTTTGAGAATTATTAATAACTCTTTGTGCACTGGTGTTGTACCAGTAGCACTTAAAACTGCTGCTGTCATCCCTGTACCAAAGAAGGAAAATGTGGACTTTGATAATCTTAATGATTTTCGTCCCATGTCTAATCTTCCATTCCTCGCCAAAATTTTAGAAGAAACAGTGGCTTCTCAACTACTTTCTCACCTTCACTCTAACAATCTTTTTGAGCCACTTCAGTCTGGTTTCCGTAAGCGTCACAGCACTGAAACAGCGTTAGTTAAGGTCACTAATGACTTGCTAATGGTCTCTGATTCTGACAGTCTGTCTATATTGATTCTTCTTGATCTTCGTGCCGCCTTTGACACTATAGATCACTCCATTTTAATTACCCGTTTAGAGACTTTGGAGTTGCTGATTCTGCATTAAAGTGTGACCCATGTTGACTTTCTCTGTGGCTGAAAAGTTAATCAACACCTTTGTGTTTTCACGCATTGACTATTGTAATGCATTGCTGGCTGGAGTCTCTGAGGGCCCGTCCACACGGAGACGCAGATCACTGCATCCGCATACATTTCTTATCGGATTGGCGTTTCGTCCAGACGGATCCGGCGGTTTGGGAGACTGAATCCGCTCTTTTGATACCGGGTCCTAAAGTGGATAGATCTGAATCCGACACACTTGCGGTCTCGTGTGGACGGCCAATCCGTATATTTTTGTTTACCGATGATGTCATCACATCACATGTCGCTGCGTCACAGTAACAACAACAGTGTTGCCAGATTGGACTGAAGATTTCCAGCCCAACTACAGCTGAAAACCCTCCCATTTAAAAAAATACCAGCCCAAAGTGCGTACTCTTATAAATAAAAAACATCCCAAATTTTATCAACCAGCCCAATGCATTTTTTTCCCGGTCGGACGTGACGTAACTCGCCCAATCTGGCAACACTGAACAGCAACAACAATGCGCATGCTCAAAGTCTTCTTCTCTGTGTATAGTGTATATCTGTGGCAGGATTACAGCGCCCCATACTGGTCTGGCATATAAACTACACCGTTATCAGTCGGTTTCAGTGGTCTCGTGTGGACGCTGATATTTCTTGTGCCGACGCAGTGTTTATGATCGGATAGGGAATGCACCGGCATCGCGTGGACGTGGCCTAAAGAGTAAACTACAGTTGGTACAACATTCGGCTGGCAGAATTTTAACAGGAACCAGTGCAAGGGAACACATCACACCGATCCTTGAAAAATTGCACTGGCTTCCTTTTAGTTCTCGTATTGTTTTTAAAATTCTCATGCTCATGGTTTTGTATAAGGCCTTGAATAATCTGGCCCTCAATATTTGTGTGAGCTTTTAACACTATACAGTCCTTCACGCGCACTACGCTCCTCTGAATCTGGTCTCTTAACTGTCCAAAAATCACAGTTAAAAACTATGGGCGATCGGGCTTTTTCCTCCTTGGCTCCTAAGTTGTGGAATTCCCTGCCCTCTGAGATTAGTAATGCAGAATCCCTGAATGTTTTTAAATCATTACTCATTGCTTAAAACATACTATTTTAGGACAGCTTTTATGTGATTCATTGTATTACTCTTGCTTGTTTTATTTTGGCTTTTTAATTGATTTTACTGTTATGTGTATCTTTTAATTTTATATGTACGTAAAGTGCTTTAAGATCCTCATTTAAAGGCGCTATATAAAGTTTATTATTACTAAGGTGATTTTCATGTTGGCTCTCAAAGGGTTAATTGTTTGTAAAAATGCCATTCTGTTATTCTCTCTCTCCCTCACACTTTCTTTTTCTGTTAAATATGTATATGTATTCTGTCTTAGTCATTTGTATTCATAGTTTTGTGTATTAAAGTCGATGTATTCACACTTGATTGCCTCACTTAGGTCAGATGGGTCTTCATTAGACTATATCAATCTCTGCTCTCAACCTTTTATACTCAAGTCCACGCTGCTAAATCTTTGCATTTGCACATCAAGATCAACAGCGCCTCAAACTCACGCACATTCTTCAAAACATTAATCCCTCTCCTCTGTCCCCCTCCATCAACCTCTCCACCTCTTTAACTGCCAGTGATTTTGCCAATTTCTTCATAAACAAAACAGCAACTATCACCACTCCACATCCACAGGAGCTTGGACCGACCACTGACGCAACCAAAAACCTTCTTCTCACAGAGGTAGAAGTATCTAAACTTTTCCTTCCCAGCCACCCAACCACCTGCTTTTTAGATCCTCACATCTTCTACAAGCAATCTCTCCTACAATCTTACCAGCACTCACTCACATCATCAACACACTTCACGCAGGATCCTTCCCTACTGCATTCAAGCAGGCTCTGAAAAAACCCACATTAAACACTTGTTAATAATTACAGAGCGGTCTCTCTCCTACCATTCATATCAAAAACACTTTAACATGTTGCTTTCAACCAGGCATCATCTTTACTCTCACAGAAAAAAACCCAAAAAACAACCAGTCTGGTTTTAAGAAGGGCCATTCAACCAAGACAGCATTACAAAAGCAGAAGCAGAAGCAGTGCAAAAGCAGATTCCTAATCATCAGTTCTCATTCTTTTAGATCTTTCTGCTGCCTTTGACACTGTTAATCAGCAAATCCTTCTGTCCACCCTCTCATCTCACATGAAGGTCTTTCTGGGTTTCCTCTGCAAAGAATGTCATCTGATCACCGGTGTTCCTCAGGGTTCAGTTCTTGGACCTTATCCATATCCATCATCACTGGATCCCATCATACAGACACATGGTTTCTCCCATCATTGCCATGACGATGACACTCAGCTCTACCCATCATTTCAACCAGATGATCCCACAGCATCTGCATAAATTTCAAGCTGTCTGATGCACATCTCGGCATGGATGAAAGAAAATCATCTGCAATTCAACCTGGCAAAGACAGAGCTTCTCTCCTTCCAATCCAACACTGCAGCACAACTTCACCGTCCAGATCAGCTCGTCAACAACTCTCCATCAAGGTCTGTCAGAAATTTTTGCTGACCTTCAAGGATCACATCTCAATCATGCAGGTTTCCCCTGCTAAATCAGGAGGATCAGGCCATTCATCACTGAGCAACACAACTTTAGGATCAGGTCATGGTTATTTCCAGGCTTGATTATTGCAACGCTGTTCTGGCCAGACGTACTTCCAGTGCAAAAAAAAACCCTGCAACTGGTCTTCAACGAACCCAAAAGAACCACATCTCTCCACTCTTCCTCTCTGCACTGACTCCAACTTGTAGCTTGCATCAAATTCAAAGCACCGACTCTTACAGAACTAACACAAACTCTGTTTCCTACTTCCACTGGCTACTACAAATCTACACACCTACCAGAAACCTGCAATCGATCAATGAGCGACGACTCGTGGTTCATCACAGAGATCACTCACAACCCTTACATCACAAATTACTCTCAAGAACATTTTCATTCACCATTCTCTGCTGGTTCCGCATCCTGAATGCAGAATCCCTGTCAATATTCAAAAGATTGAAAACTCTCTTCTGTGAGCAACTAATTTTGTATTGTGACACTCTCGTGTACTTTTGTCTCTTCATGATGATTCGCTTTCTGTACTCCTCAAGTTGTAAGTCGCTTTGGACAAAAGTGTCTGCCAAATAAATAAATGTAAAATGTAAATGACTCCGGGTTTAAATACACAGACCATTAACATGAACAGAACCGGGTGTTTACTAATTGAAAACCATGGAAATCAATAAGCAAAGGAACAAAGAACAAAGAACAAAGAAAACCTAAATACCATGATAATAAAACAGAACAAACGCATTATAGATATTTCATAGCGAAACCAATTTATATTTCAGTCATGAGAGTTGCTACTGCTGACAAAGCAGTTTGATTCCTTTATATTCCTGCATGTGCTGATGATGATGATGATGCCGTTTTCTGTTTAACAGGTGAACAGTGACTTCCAAATCTTCTAAAACGACAAAAAGTGACAAAACCGCAAGAACTGACTTTAAGAAAAAGGTAAAAGAGCTGCGAAATGTTATACAAGATTAAAAAGTGGATACTAAAATTGCAATGCGTTTCTGCAAAGATAATTATGTTTAAAACCATTAAACCATTTTTCCCAAGAACAGTTAAAAAGTCATTAACCATTATTTCACCAAGAAGAACAAACGTCTTTTAGAAAAACAATGTCTTCTACCTCTCTTTTCTGTTGTGTTTTATTCTAGCCTTCACTGCATGGAACATTTTTGCGAGCAGAAACTGAAAAGCATCAAAACAACAGGAAGAGTAAATACAAGAGTAAGACTTGAAAAAAAATCTTGGTCTCCTTTATTTTTTGAATAGATACTACATATTTTAAGCTGCTTTGTATATGAAAGTACAGTATAAAATGTGAATTGAAATATGCACATAAACGTTCAGATATTTAAATATCATAAAAAAACATTTTTATTAGTCCAGCTTGGATCATTTCCTGAGCATCTGAAACATCATATCACAAGCATTAATCAGTGACACAGAAGAGCAGTCACAGTGATTTAGTGCTGGAAACTCCACAAGATGCTTTCAATACAGCAAATATTTAAACAATTTAACAGCCATTTTGAGAATCTTGCTCTTTCCACCTCTATTCCACTGAGTGTTGTGTTAATTCCTGTGGAAGCTTTGATTAAAAAAGATTTTTCATGTCCGTGTGATGATAAACAGAATGTAGCAATTACTTTACTCATCACTGTTGCACCTTCTTTTTTAAGTTTGTTTTTAATGCTTATTATTTTAACAAAATGTAAATGTAACTGTGAATGTTCTAGAACGTGTTTTATAAAATCGTTGCTCTGCGTGCTTCCAGCTTCAGTGTGGATCATGCTTGTGCTGCTTAACGGTGATTATTATGCTTGTCTGAAAACACGCTGGAAGGGAGTGTATACTTATGATGATAAGTTATATTTGGAATGGTGTAAACCCACAGAAATACTTCCAACAACAGATGACACAAATTACAAACCAACAAATAACACTGAACTACAAACTCTGACCAGGAGTTTTATTGCAGAGTCGCAGGTCAGAATTCATGCTATCTTCAGATTTTCCAAATTTTCTTCCATAACAGCAAGTTATTCTGGTGTTTATGAATAATTGTGTCAATTTTATAATTGTAAGTTCTACATGCATAAAAGAGTTATAGGTGTCATAACACATAAGTTTCATTTTAAACAAAAATATAAATGAAATCACTGTGCATTTGTTTCTCTGTAAATATGTGATGCCAATGTGGCTAAAAGCATCTGATATCATAGCAATTGTTTTTGTATCTTAATCTTCTGATTTTGTTTTTTAACCCTTTTCTTCCAGATTGCCGGTTTTACTTTGCTTCTACTTTTGGGCGTGATTTACCCTGTATCATATTGCATCATTAGCCGCTGCCGCTGCTGCCCTCATGAAGAGCCACAAAATGAGGAACAGACTGACAGACAAGAATATCATTTGGAAAATGTAACATCGGAATCAAACTCAGGATCTCATGAGCGGCGAGGAAAAATTCCCTCAGTGTAAAGTGCTGATCGTTAATACAGACAGGTTTGAAATGTCAATAAAATTGTAAAAGGTGATGCTAACCTTTATTATAAATCTATTTAAAATTCATTTAAATGGTTATGTTTTCCAATTTAAAAAAAAAAGTTTTTATTTCAATAAATGAGAAATTAATATCAGTGGAGTAAGTGTGTGATTTAATTTTAATTCAAGGGGAAAAGATTTCATATCTGATATTAAATAATGCTTCAGTTATGAATTCAACAATGTCTCTTAATTAGATTTGGGTTTCCTGATGATATGTAAATTATATGATTCTGCAAAATGTAATTTTACAAATGTCATGTGTATTTCCTCAGTTTATATAAACTATGAACCATTTCCACGGTTACTGGAGAGAATAGATAGGATATTTTACTGGATTTATTATTAATGGTGTTTATTGTTATTTTGTCAAACTGAACATATTGATTACATTTTATAGATGGGCTGGATGGAAATATGTAAATAAATCATGTGTAAGAAATCTTGATGTAAAGAAAAATTCACTGGGGAAGACAAATAAAAAACTTTTGTTCAGTGTTTGATCTTATTGCTTTTATTGTTAGTTCTGTTGGTTATGATTTTATCTGCTGGAAAGACGAAACAGAAATATAATCTTCCTGTTCAAAATATAGTATATATGAAGTAATTTAAAATGCTTTTTGTGCATTAATTTCCTGTAAAAGTCCTCCAGTGTGTTTTTGAACATTCACTCGTGACACGTTAATTAGATAATTAATTCTTGTTCACGTGTTTTTGTTTTTTATTTTTAAACTTGTAAACCATGAATCCACCTACACCAATCAATTTCAGATTTGCAATGTTAATTAGTCTGTAATTAGTAAATGCTTTGAGTCCAGCTGTCTGATGGTGGACAATCAACAGCAGGTCTTGGCTTTACGCCGCTTTCAGTGAAACTCAACAGTAAGTTTGAGCAAACTCAAATACAACAGACGCCTGATCCGTTCCAGAGCAGAGTTTGTTCTGAGGAAGAGAAATTCAATTTCTCATATACATACATATACATTATATATTCATACAGTAATACACATACAGTAATCTCTACATACAAGTATTCCAAGATACGAGCAAGCCTTCATCAGATTTTTACTTCTAGATACGAGTAAATTTTCGAGACACGAGTACGCGCACTGACGCCGATGCCGACGCTCGTTCACTTCAGTGTTCGCTGACTTCTGTACGCATCGCCTGTGAGCAGCTGATTTTCTCTCCATTTTGTTCATTATTCTTAATAATAGCGATGAGCTCTAAGAAAGTGAGTGAGTAAGGATGGTAGTGAGAAGAAGAAACGCATGCAAATGAAGCATGAAATTGACTATAAATATGGCGCGGTGAGTGATCGAGCATCAGGAGGAACTGATCGATCTGCAGACGATACGCAGGTGTTGCAAGAGCTCAGCATTGAAAAGAAACACCCTGATAAATCGTCTACTGGTCATGCTTCGGCGCTTTTTGACGACACGTGCCTTGCTTATTTATAAAGGAGACAGAAACAAATCTCCCTCGATAGGTATTCCGTTAAAAGTTCTGCGCCAAGTGAAAGTGAGGGTATTCAGGCGAAAAAAGGGAAGAAAACGAGCAAAACAATAATATAAAATAGAAAAGTTACAAAAAATACGTAAGCTAAGTTCAGTTATGTTCATTAAACGTGAGTTATTACGCAAGTTACATCGTGTTTGTGTAAGATACGATACGGAATCAAGTGTCGACGCACCAACCACCCCTCCCTCCCTCCTCCACACCTGACGGTACTGTCTATCTTCTGTCTGTAAAAATGTATAATTAAAACCACATTTTATTTGATATCACACAAATCCTTATTCTGTACATGTACTATAATTATGTGTGAGTGTGTGTGTGTGTGTGTGTGTGTGTGTGTGTCTATACCAATAAAAAACATGTTTTCTTCCGTTGTTACAGATCTGGAACTGATTAATTTGTTTTCTATTATTTCTTACGGGAAAACATGATTCTAGATACGAGCAATTTGAGTTACGAGCTCGTCCTGGAACGGATTATGCTCGTATCTCGAGATATTACTATATATAGAATGTCAGAATGGGAAAGAAAGGTGATTTCAGCAGTTTTGAGCGTGGCATGGTTGTTGCTGCCAGACGGGCCGGTCTGAGTTATTAACAATCTGCTCAGTTACTGGGATTTTCACACACAACCATTTCTAGGGTTTACAAAGAATGGTGTGAAAAGGGAAAAGCATCCAGTATGCGGGAGTTAAAAAACATTAACTAAAAACGATAACCGGATACTTGACATAAACACGAACAAACCGGAGGGCAGGAAACACAGATCAGGATCACAAGAAAAACATCCATGGAATGACAACGACATGACAGCAAACACACTAGGATTAAATGGGGAACACATGTGGAAAGGTAACAAGCAGAGAATAGCTGACAAAGGTTTCCAAAGGAAATTTCAAAGGAAACAAGGAAACAAGATGGGCGGGGTTACACAACGACAAGACACAACAAAGAGGCAGTGCCAGAGCTCTGTCAACCAACACGCTAGAAACCCAAACTGAGGTGACCCACCTGGCGTCCCTACAAGAGACAACGGGAACGTGACAAGGCTGATCATACCACAGAAAATAACAATCAGCGAAGGACAAGGGAAATCAACAACTCACATGAAACCAGGGAAGGGAGGGAAGGAACACGAAGGTAAAAGACAGGCAGAAAAACGGTCCTCAAATAATCAAGAAAAAACAAAAAACAGACCAAGGAGTCCAAAGTCCAAGGAGGGGCAGGAGGGGCAGGTGGGGCCGGAGGGGCCGGAGGGGCCGGCGGGTCTGGCAGGGCGCAAGAGTTTGGGGTCGCCCGGCAGGTCAGACAGCAAGGGTTCGGGCTTGGCCGGCGGGTCAAGCCACGAGGATTCCTCATTTGCCGCATCCGACTTGGGTTGCTCTGAGGAGTCACCTCCTACTAGAGGCAACTAGAAGATTCCCAGACTCTAGGACCCGTAATTGGAGCTCTTGTTGAAGTGTTTCGACAGATGCATCCTTTACGGGTGGTCATCCATTTACGAGTGGTCCTGAGGGATCACGCCCTTGCAGAGGGGCAATCATGTTGACGTTTATAACCCGGCAACACAGTGGGGGTCGCCTCTCCTCTCATGTGGGAGTATGCATGTTGTCGAGACAGGTGCCGAGGCACGGGGAAATTTGAAGAGGTTTCCGCGACCCTCCGTGGAATCGCTCTTCTTTTCCAGCCCCTCGTGGCTGTTGCTATTTTTGGACTTGGCCAAGGCTGTGTCTGTATCTTTCCCGGTCACTCTGCTCCTGGAGAGTTATGGAGAGAGTTTGCTCTGCGATTGGCCTCTGTCAGGGCTTTCCTCTAGCGCTTTTCACACAGTGTCTTGTTCCCCCTTAGGGAACTAAGCTTACCTACGTAACCCGAAATGTTTTTATTGGTAGGTGTGTTAAACTTCCACTGGTGATTTAGACCCGCACACTTCCTCTCCAATCACACACACCAATCAACCAAACAATAATAATTCTTTAAGGTGTTTACTTACAGAATAATAACAAAATAAAATGAATTTCAATCTGAAACTCCAAAACACTTGCCATCACAGTAAATTCCAGCATGACCCAAAACTCTTCACAAAACCCAAATTTTTGTACATTAACTCAAACATCACACACTCATCTAATGATCAGCCACACACATACACACTCCACACACACAGATGTGAAACTTTCTCTGTATTTTGCCGTGTAAACATTCTGAAAACGGTTTTAATTTCTAAGGGACGACTTTGTGTGTTGGTGTTTCAACTCATGAGCAGTGGAGAAAAAAAATTGTTTTTCTACATGAAACGCAAGAGCTGTTTGCTTTGAATGTGTCTAATGTTCAGAACTGACTCTAGAATTTTAATAAATGTATGTTTCAGTACAAAAGTATCTCTCCAACAGAAGAGATATTGAGATGAAGAGAAACACATGTAAAGTGTTGATGAACAGAAGAGAGGAGAAGTGGAGTGAGATCTGAAGACACAGTTCAGTGTCTCTCTCTACTGGAGATCTTCAGTATTACAGCAGATGATCATCTCCATCATATCAGAGTAACAAGAGATTCTGCTTTCTGCTTTACAAGAGTCCGGAGTCCATTTCACCTGGAGCAACTTTACATTTCAACCACATTCAAACAGAAGCTAGAAATCTGCAGATCATAAAGAGAGGATTGATCTGTGTCTCTTCATCATCAGAGAAACTCATTCACACAGTTTTTAGAGCTGAACTAGAGATCAGTCCAGATTGAGTTTGACCTTTGACCCCTGTCCTACAGTCACGTGTCTCCCTCTACAGGCCATCATCAGAATCACAGCAGATCAAATGCGTTTCACTGCAACCATCAAAACACTTTCTTGATCCTGCGCTTCATCTGTTGTTTCACACAGATCATCCCTCCGTTTCTCTTTCTGAGAGACTGACAAACAGCAAACAGAGAATGAAGGAAGAACTGATGTTCTTACCAGAGACTGTTTCTGCATTCATCTGTTAGTGGAAATGTAATTAAGTTTCTTCTCCGTGTGCAAGAAGGATGGAGGCTTCAGGCCCTGCATCGATTACTGTCCCCTAAACTCCCTCACCATTAAGTTCAGGTACCCGCTTCCCCTGGAGCAGCTGCGGGAAGCTTGCATTTTTCACAAAATTGGATCTGCAAAGGGGATGAATGGAAGACATCATTTGTCATTCCCTCAGGACATTATGAATATCAAGTCATGCCCTTCGGACTTTCCAACGCCTCTGCTGTATTCCATGTAATCCGGGAGTTCCTCAACCGCTTCGTCATCATCTACATCCTGGTATACTCCCAGAACCCGGCCGAACATCGCAAGCACGTTTCGAAGGTCCTAAAGAAACCCTGTGAACATCAGTTATTCCTCAAGTTGGATGTAACTGGGTTACATCAGCGACCAGAGCAGAGTCAAGGTGGACCTGGGGAAGATAAAAGTCCTCTAACCATCCCTCATGGACCTGGCTAACACAACTCTGGGCTCTGGACACCCAGGCAGCCAGCGAACCCTCTCGATCATTCAAGGACGCTACTGGAGGTCTGGTATGGCTCTGGATATCTCCTGCTACGTCCAAGGTTGCTCAGTCTGTGCCGCATCCAAAACGCCTCGTCATCTTCCTGAGGGCTAACTCCTGCCAGTACCCATCCTACGTCGACCCTGGTCCCATATAGGTATAGACTTCATGACCGATCTCCCCCCCTCTGATGGGTATACTTGTGTCCTGGTGATGGTAAATTGCTTCTCAAAGGCCTGTAAGCTCGTCCTCCTGAAAGGGTTGTTAATGGCTCTGGAGACGGTGGAGGCCCTATTCCAACACGTCTTCAGAAACTTCGGCCTCCCAGAGGACATTGTCTCCGACTGTAGGCTCCATTTCATCTCGAGAGTGTGGAAGTCATTCTTCAAGCTGCTCGGTGTATCAATAAGCCTCAGTATCAGGTATCATCCGGGTCAACTAGTCTGGCTATCCACCAGGGACATCCGCCAACGACTGAAGAGTCGCAAGCTGAGTCCCTGCTTCATAAGTCCAGTCGAGATCTTGAGGCAGATCAACGATGTCACTTATCGCCTGCAACTCCCCGCACAGCATCGTTTCACAGTACCATCTTTCCATGTGTAATTACATAAGCCCTTCACTGAACCACTCTTCCCTTCCTCCACACAGTCTGGTGCTGAAGCCATACCTCCTCCTCCCGGCAGACCAAAACACCTATAATCACCAGCATCCTGCACTCCCGACAGCAAAGCGGCATTCCGGAATATCAGGTGGACTAGGAAGGATTCGGCCCTGAGGAGCGGTCCTGGGTTCCCCATAACAACACCCTCGATCCGGCACTGCTCGATGACTTCCACACCAGCCAATCCAGTCGACCTGCACCTCGGGGTTGAGGCTGGCCTTGTCATTGTCTGCCGCGGTCCTCGTGAGCTTCTGGGGACCTCAATCCCTCCTCCCACTCATTCCCCATCACTGGACTTCTGACCACCTGTCTCCACTCACCCTGCACTAGATCTACAGCCCTCATCGTACACTACCACAACTACCCATGAGATTCTCTGTGTCTAAGACTTCCCTCGTCTGCTCCTTCCATGTCAACCTGCTCAGAGTGTTTCTCCATTGTCTACCGAGTGTGTCTTCAGATCACCAGCTAAGCCAACCACTGACTATTCACCTTCATTCCACTGCCATTGCACTGTTCACCTGTTGCCTGACTTTTGCCTTGCATTTAATAAACCATCATTGTACTCACATCTGTGTTCTGCCTATTCATCCATGGCAATAATGAGTACCAGCAGTGCAGTTGTCACTTTGTTGCAGAAGCTTAGTTTTGTGGTGCTGTGGTTGTTCTTGAGAATCGCAGACAGAGTTGTGGTTGTTTTGAGTCGTGTTGAGCTTCATGTGATGAAATGATGCAAGTCATTTTTTAGGACGCAAGTGGCACTTCTATTTAACATTGAAATTGTTTTTTCTCTGCTTTCTATGACTGGACAGTCCTACAAGAATTAGTCCATGATGGCAAAAATCATTGTGAAATCAATTTTATACATCAGCAAAACTTCATTATTCCAAATTCCTGCACTTTCAGAAAAGCATTTCTAGGACTCGCCAGTTTTACTCCAACAGAGAAAACCTGAATTAAACTAATGGAAAGACCAGATAAATTATAGATTTTTGACAAAATTTCAATCATGAAATTCAGACAATAAAAGTTTGTTGACAGTCCAGAAGTTTCTGTGGTCACAGAAAAGAGATGTTGTTGTGAAAAGAGGAACTGGTGTGTGTTTCTCAGCCGCATAACAAGAACTGTTTGTTGAGTTTCATATGACAAAATGATGTGAGTCTATGTTTGTGTGTAAATATCCCTTCTCTTCAACATTGAACTTGTTTTAGTTTTTTGTCCGTTTTCATGACAGGACAATCCTACAATAACTCTATCAAAAATCATCATTATGTTAAATATAGTAAATCAGGATTATTTTGCACGATTATGAGTTTATTTATGGAGAGCAACATATATGAAGTTGTTATTGGAAATAAGATTTTGATAAAAAATTCACAATTCTTGATCCTAATTTGGAAAAATATTTCTAGGACTCGTCAGTTTTGCTCCAACAGAGGAAACCTGAATTAAACGGATGCAAAGATGAACAGATTTGACTGAGTTTCAGCAATATTTCTAAATCAAGAGCAAGTGGATGTTTGTGGAAATTTTCGAGGTTTTGGATTCTGGGATCTCCAGGTATTTTAACTGTGAAAAACACTTCATTATGAGTTTGATACTGATATTTATCTTCATATTGTTTAATTTATTAATACACCAATAAACACACTGTAGTTTAACAGTTTAAAGCAGATGAGAAGTGCAGATGAAGAAAAGAAAATATCACTTCTGAGTTTAAAAATAAGCCCTTTTTCCATCAAAACTGAATTCTAATTAGAATCTGATATATTCAAACAAGTTATTAAATATTTCAAGAGTGAATAAAAATGCAGTTATGTGAAAGAATTGCAGTAATATCTTATTACAAAACACTTACTAGGAGATGCACTAATAACAAACTTCTGTCAAAAGTACAAAAGTATTTTCAGTGTCAACTACACACATTTCATGAGCAGTTGGTGTGTTTTGCTATAAATGTCATTGGAATCTGATCAGATTACAAATATAGATGCCAATATAGAAATATAAAGAAACACAAAGAGAAAGAACAATAAACCCAAAACAATAACTGAAATTATGCTGTGAAACTTCCTACTTCCCATTTCTAATGTCATGATTATAAATAAGCTCGTTTCATATGAGGGATTTACTGTGGGAAAGAACAAGTATCAGAGAAAATATAATAAACCATTAAATGGGAAAAAAAAGAAAAAAAATGTACACACTCAAAGAACAAAAGAGTTTTTGATGCAGTTCAGTGTATTTAAATGTATTTTGATTTACACTATTGTATGAGGTTTCTGGTTCAAATGGGATTTATGTGAAACCGAAACAGTTACTCTTTGACTATTTCATTATTTTAAAATGTTTCAATCAAGTAAATCCAGTCAAACAGGAAAAATTAACAGTAAATTAAGTGTTTAAAGATTCAAGCTGATTCACAATCTGTTGATGTTTTTGATATTCAGTGTCTTGATTTGCTGCTCTGGATATTGATAGTTAGAGATAGATTGAAGTTTATTTTTTAAACAGTATAGATGATTATTATTTCGTTTCACATATCAATCATGAGTTTGTGTTTCAGGCCATAAATACACTATATATGAGTGTTCGGTTCTGCTTTAGTGTCGCCACACACACACCTCATGTTTCTCATGCTCCTATAAAAGCAGTAGCTCAAACACAAACACAATATTAAAGCGTCTGTCACTCGCTTCTTCTCTTTCTCACAGTCTCCATCCATCAAACAGATGGAGAGAAAGAAGAGCAGAACAGATGCAGAGACTGAAACTCTCCACACACACATTCATATGATCATCTGTATATTTATGAGCTGTTGAAGGAACATTAGGAGTGAACAGGAGAATAAAGGACAGATGAAGATGAAGATGATGGACAGATGGAGCCGCTTTAATGATTCAAGATCGAACAGTGAGTAAAACAATCTCTCATCATTCAAACAGTGAACGATTGAGGAATCATGCGTTTCTGAAATATTCAATATTTGATCATTCTGATAATTTTTTGATGCTGCATAAAGAAATTATGGACCAGAAAGATATTAAATTTACTCCACAAATCAAAATCCAGTGTGTGCAGTCATGAATACAGCAGCGTTCAGTCATGAAACACAGAGTTCAGAGTCACACTGGTGCTTTAGTGACTAAGAGCTCAAGCTTTAGAGAAGAAAGAGAGAGATGAAATCATTGACATGATTGTAACTGCAATATTGATGAAATCATATCAAGTTCCTCAAAACACCAGAAAGTTTCAACATGTGTTTCACACACTTCCTCCTCGTCTCAGTTTGATGTTACTGTGGAAAGCTTAAACTGTGCAGGACTTGTTGGCGCCACATATTGATGTTCATGTGTGATATTTTAAGAGCGCATGTCGTCATGTGAATTCTCTACAGCTTCACGTTTAGTGAATAAAGCCACTTGTTGTTACTAAACTATGAATGTTGTTTGTGTGATTGAACAGATTCAGACGGAGGAACACGCACAGAAAACAGCTGGAGTCTCAGAAACCACAGAGCAGCAGAAAACAAGAAGATGGAGAGACAAATGGAGGACAGAAATGAGACACAAACCAGTGGATCACCAGAGGAAAGAGAACAAACACTTCAGAGATGGAACAGTATGCTGATGTTAAAGCCAAACTGTGAGTGTTTGATCATTAATGAAACTTCAGTTCATCATATGTGAGTTTTTCTGCTGTTCTCAATCAGGAATTTCAGCAGCTTTTATAAACGAGGCTTAGAATAAAACTGTGAATCTTCATATGAAACAATGACACTGACATATTAAGATGCACTTTCAGTTCAATCATGATCATCATCTTCATCATCCTGTAAGGTTTCCTGAGACGCATCACAACAAACTGTTCTCGAGACGATCAGCAAACACCTCAGAGACGCCAGAGATGCACACACTCTTCTCTCTCTCTCATAAATCTCCCTCAAAACCCGGTCAATGTTCAGAGTGTCGTGAGTGACTGAACATGTTTGGTTGAATCTGAAATGTCTGCAGCAAAGCTCTCATTTCCTCAGAAATAAACCAGCAGATGAGAAAGATTGAAGAGTTTCAGATGGATGCGACTCTATCAGAGTCTTACATGCTGATCACCTTCTGCTCTCAATAACCAAAATATCTCATGTTTCCGTTTGAAAGAGGTTTCTGAGTATTTAAAGAAATGTTTCAAGATTCTCAGTGTGATTTATAGTCAGATTAACCCGTAATGCTGAATCTTTCAGACGCTCTGATTCATGTGTCATTTCTGCATCTTTTACTCCATTTCTGAGCATTCAATGTTTTCTATTGAATATATTTTGAATTATGTAAGTGGCATGATGTATTTACCTGACTAATAATAAATTGTTACATATGATTTTATTCTGTCTAACTACAGTAGATTACATTGTGTCATTGTTACCGCTAATCTGTGTCAGGTCAGAAACTAAAGTCCAGTTTGAGAGGATCATATAAACACGACTGAGACTTTAGAGATTCGGCTGCTTTTTTACCCTTTAGGGCAACAAAATGTTGATCGACAAACTTAAATGTTGAGACTTACCTCTGTTTATATAATATTACTCTAGATAAATGTACGTGGGAAACTGTGACTAAACCAAAGCTGCTCTCAGAGAAAGTAATATATATCTTATATCTGTAGTGGTCATGAGTCACTAAAGAAAGTGTTACTTTAATTAGGTGTTCACAGACCTATGGGGAATAAATTAAATACTTTTAGACAGTTCAAGTATTAGAGAAGCTCGAAACATTATGAATCAATTTCCTCTGTTCAGAGATCAAGATTGATGGATTTGTGATTGTGAAATCCATGTAAAAGAACAGCCGACGACATTGAGATCCAAATGAATGAAACACATTTGATCTGCTGTGATTCTGATGATGGCCTGTAGAGGGAGACACGTGACTGTAGGACAGGGGTCAAAGGTCAAACTCAATCTGGACTGATCTCTAGTTCAGCTCTAAAAACTGTGTGAATGAGTTTCTCTGATGATGAAGAGACACAGATCAATCCTCTCTTTATGATCTGCAGATTTCTAGCTTCTGTTTGAATGTGGTTGAAATGTAAAGTTGCTCCAGGTGAAATGGACTCCGGACTCTTGTAAAGCAGAAAGCAGAATCTCTTGTTACTCTGATATGATGGAGATGATCATCTGCTGTAATACTGAAGATCTCCAGTAGAGAGAGACACTGAACTGTGTCTTCAGATCTCACTCCACTTCTCCTCTCTTCTGTTCATCAACACTTTACATGTGTTTCTCTTCATCTCAATATCTCTTCTGTTGGAGAGACTTTTTCACACTTTTACAGCTTTTTAAAAATGCTTCCACACTAAAAGTGTTTCATCTGCACTGAACAAAAGCATTCGCTCATATTCCTGATCCATATTCCATATTCTCTTTCCTGATCTTGTTCTCTGTGAGTTTTCGGCTCATCTAGACGTTCTCTTGTGGTTTCAGTGTTGCAGTTAGGGTTAGACCTGCGCACAAACTCCTGCTCGCGCACTCCTGATCACACACTCCTGCTTTACTCTCATTTTCATACTGAAAACAATACATTTCAATCCTTTTCCTGTTTATCTCCTAAACTCGGGAGCAGTTTTCCTAACATAGTTCAAGAATCAAACACACTCTGTCAGTTTAAATCCAGACTAAAAACACATCTCTTCTCTAGGCTGCATAATTTAGGTCAACAGGAACTGGAAACATTCCCATAACACCTGATGAACTTGATACATTATAAGAATGGCTGATATTAGTCTCTGTTTATCCCGAGGTCATCATGGTCAGCCGTATCCAGATCAGATGAAGGACCTGCACCTCGACAGGAGCACAAAACACACACACACACACACACACACACACACACACACAAGCCTGAAGTGTCTGTGTGATCAAGTTAGTGATCGTGACTTTACTGGATTCTCCCCTGTGAAAATCATGAATCTCCACCAGACAAAACTTTATTAAATATTTTGAGTGTCCGGATCTCAATCTGACCTCTGATCTGAATTGTTCTGAAAATAATAATCATGCACTGTTTGTTTGTTGGCCGGAGGAGAACTGGTTCCTCGACTGAGTTTCTCCCAAGGGTTTTAACGTTTAAGCATCTTCCTTAAGTTCTCCTTATTCAGAAGCAAGTAGAAAAAATCTTCTCATATTTACATTACTTGATTACATGCATATGTTTACTGCAATATATTTCTCCAAAGCATATCAGTTACTGACTACAAAATGAAGTCAAAAGAACACAATATACATTCAAACAAGAGCTCTTTCTCTTATGCTTTACACTCAGTTTACAAACGTATCTCATACAGATAACACAATGTTTCACACAGAAAAAACATTATTTTAATCCTTGAGCATTTCTGTTAGTGTAAACATATTCCTAATTTGAGCACTTGGAAATCAAAACAGCATTTCTGTTTAAAAATATACTGAATATACATTTACTTCTGCAAAGACTCCTGAAACACAGACGAGAAGATTTGTTAAAACAGAAGAAATCCTTCCTTATGCAACGAATATCACCGTTTAAATTCTCGTGTAGAAGGACTGCCATAAACTGTGCACAAATCATTTTGTATAAAGTTTATGTTCCAATTGTATCTTTAGCCTTTTAGAATGCATGTAACGTTAGACCTTTAATGTGTTTGCGTTCAAACATTGTGGTCGTTCCCTCTAATAATCTGACAACTTTTAGCACATCTATTTACACATTGTAAAATGTTTATTACTACTTATGCAAAGTATTCCAGACATTTGAGTCAAAGATGTCGATAATAGTTGAAAAACTTTATAATCTTTACGTCTAGCAAGATTTTTGAAAGAAACAATTCGTAAATCACCTCAGGGGAACATGGTTGTAAATGTTGGCGTGTCAAAAGAGAAAGTTTAGTCATATGCGTTTCTTAAATGAACGGTCTGTGTTCTTCACACACACTTCCCCAGTGAGTAATAGCATGAACTCAGACTGCTTTTGTTGTCTGTCAATAATGTCATCAGTGTAAAACTAGACATTTACAAACTTGTGGCAGACGCATTAAATGTTCATGCATGGATTTTCTGTATTCCGTATGCATCATAAACGCTGCTTTTCTTGTATGGTATGCCCCTTTTTTGTGATTCAGTTGTAATAGTTTCAAATCAGTTTAAAAACTGACTTTCGTGTTGATGCTTCATGTGATTCCACATCATAGACCGCTGGAAAGTTGCTCTAAAAGAAATAAACATTTCTCTTCAATTCTTCATCAAACTCTTAATGCTGCCGGATCTCAAAGAAGAGTTTTCACCTAAAACAATACAGTGCAACAAGAACTGTGAATAGTGTCATCTAACAAGAACAAATCCTCTACAAAGCCAAACTTAGAAACTCTCACAAGTGCTTGTGAATGTTTTCTATGAATTCGTTAGAAAATGGTCCTTTCTTGCATGCTGTTCTCAGTAAACGGCCCTCTTGAACTACACAGGGGTTTGTGTGTCCATTATACCGGTGTAAAGCTAGTGTTTGAGAGCCTTACGAGTGTGTGGATCTGGATTGAACCTCTAACTTTAATTGAATGTGCAACAGTTGTAAAAAGAGTAACACAGCAAGACTTAGTTTTCATGTTGATGACGGATGGAAAGTTGCTCTATTTATACTTCTATTTATTTATATATGAAAATACACACCAAGATTAGGTTTCATGAGAATTACAAAATAACTTCTAATAATTCTGAAATGTAGCTTTGTCAAAAGAAAAGGTTTAGTCATTCAATTAAAAAGTTTTCTCGTGTGATCATTATGTCACAAACAGAGGATCTAAAGTTTTCAAACAGAGTTTTCATGTGCAAACGAGTCGTGTTCATTACGGTTCACTCGCACAGAAACAACACTGGTCATCAGGATAATTAAAATATAATACATAATAATAGCAAAGGTTTTGTTTAAAGCTAAACGACATCATGCATTGCTTTAGTGATGTATAAATGTTTAAACATGTTTAAATTATGGGTGTTTTTATTTTTACTTCGAATTTAAAGTGAAATGTGCTTTTGTTCATTGAAACAAGCACGTAAACTCAAACACACACACACACACGCACGCACGCACGCAAACAAGAAGACACAAGCAAAAAAACAGACACACATGCATGCACACAAACAAAACAAACAAACAGACACGCACACAAACAAAAAAACAGATACACACGCCCACAATCAAACACAAACAAAGACAGACACATACAAACAAACAGACACAAAAATACCAGACATGCGCACACACACACACACACACACACACCTTTTGGAAAAAGCAAACAATATATTCAAAAACTATTTTAAATCTTCTAAAACTGTGTTTTTGTATAGTAACTCGTCACAAACCTCAGTCATATACACGTATGTGAAAAATCTAAAACGCTACTGTATTATATCTTTTGCTTGTTCTTTGTGCGGTGTGTGTGTGCAAATACACTGCACATTATTGTCTTGCTGGATATACTTTACAACTGAATTGGAGTATATTAAACTATTGTATGGTATGAAGTGTTATAGAAGTAAAAGGTGATGACATACTCAGTATATTTTGAAATCATATCTGTATGTATATTCAATATATATTCACATCATAAACAGAAATGGTGTGTTTTGATTTCTAAGTGATCAGATTAGGAATAGGTTTACACTAACAGAAATACAAAATGATTAAAATAATGTTTTTCTTTGTGAAACATTGTGTTATCTGTATGATATACGTTTGTAAACTGAGTGTAAAGCATTGAATGCGCGTGCAGTTTTGCAGATTTAATCTGAAGATCCGGTAAATGAGAGAATATTTATATTATATATATTATTTATATATAATGAGTCTGGCCTCAAAAACTACTTTTATTGAGTAAAAATTTTAAAAACTGTAAGATTGAAACGTTTGGGTAAGATGTCTGTAATATTTCAGTTGATTTAATGTACAACAGTGATTAATTCTCTAATCAGAGGTTTATAACAAAAATATCAAATATAAGTTTTCACTAGTATTAAATAACTGTTAAAATGTTAAATGTTAAAACATAAAAGTTTTTAGTATACAGTCTGAAGAAAAATCAAAACAGTATAAAAACATTTTCCATCACTATGAGATAAGAGCTAAGAGAAACCTTTATTTCATACACAGATTAAAATCTGAAATGGCTTTTGTTTTTGCGGCATAAACACAAGTTGTGATCACAGAGTTGTCGATTTACAACACGCTTTTGTTTTATTTTTTTGACTCAGTTGAACATGGATGTAATTCATTTGAAGCATAATAAAGTAAAATATAGTTATACTCAGTTTCAAGACATTAGTTTTTAACCATTTTAGATGTTTGAATCAACATTTTCCATATTACCCATATTACTATTACCATATTACATTTTATAGTGAAGAGAATGAAGAATGGTTTATTTTATTAATATGCCTCATTTGAACAGGTCATAATTTAAGTCTTTCAGGAGAACTGGTGTCACATGCCATCAGACGCTCCACTGCATCCCAGTGGGAGACGATAGTAGAGGAACTAGGGATGGGATGTCTGGACCTTATCATTGCTGAAATAGAACAGAGTCTTTTCTTCTTCTGGAAGGTAAAACACAGAACCGTCTTCTTTGCTCAGCGCGATAGAAGATAGAACTGAGCTCTATGCCACAACTCTCTGCCTTCAGTTTTTAGATCAAACTAAAAAACTGATTTTAACTGTTAACAATATAAAACTTGCTTGATTTACTCAGACAATCAAATAAACAACCATGACCCCCAACCATGACCCCCAACGGCTTTCCCCAACCAGACTGGATTGATCCAGAAGACAGCAGAAGACCATCAGAAGAGGAGCAGCAGAAGACAGGAGAAGACAGGAGAGGAGCGCTGTCATTAAAATGACACTCTGAGTTAAGATGGAATCATCCTCATATATCAAACCATAAAATCATTTGATCTTTATTTGATCGACACTCTGACTTGCCTGTGTGTGACGCTGAGTTATAAATCTAACTATAAAATCTTTGACACCCAGTGATCAGCCAATCGGTGCAACAACACACACACACACACACACACACACACACATTCACCCCTAAACACCTGTCTATGAAACACTGACCGGACAGTTTGAGTGGCAGGTGGACAGGGGGACACAGGGTAAGTTCTTAAATTATGTCCATAAATTAGGCCATAAATCATGTTTTGAGATTATATAACTACTCACAATCAATTATTGTTTGGGAATAATTAATATCATAGTGAAAACAGAAACAAATACAAAATACATGAAGTAAACCAAAAACACAGAAGCACCAAACACATAATGAGAAACACAGAATTGAGTCTGTAGAATCACTTCAATCTTTCCGTAAAGAATCAGATGAAAACAGAAGAGATTCCCTCAGTTCATGCAATGATTTACACAAACTCTCCTATTCAGAGATTCATAATTCTCAGTTATGAATTATTTTACTGGAAACTTTGAGTAACAATTTAAAATAAGGTTTCATTTGTTAACATGAACTAACAATGAACAAAACTTCTGCAACATTCATTCATTTCAGCACTGAAGATCAAAAGTTGTGTCTCTTTATATTAGTTGATGTATAAATAATGAATAATTAATTTAACTAACATTGGCAATAATACATTAGTTAAAAATACATTAGTTCATATTAATAAAAAATCTGATGTTATTGAAAACATTAGGAAACCTTGTTTCTGTTCATTGCATAGAAAATAATGAAGATTGTTCAGGGAAAGAATGTTGCTCTGCCCGTTTCGGGAAAATCTTTATTCTTTAGCAGAAAAACAAGTGATTTTTTTTGTTCACATTTGACCATATTTTTGTTTCTGCTCTCCAGTCAAAAACGACATGAAGAGGAAACATAAAGAGAAAGAGGAGATGCTTTTTGTTTGTAACAGTTATGAAAGTCTGTCTTATTAGATTTATAAACAAACACTTGATTTCCTTTACAGTAAATTACATGTTACTTGCTTTCCAGTATTTCTTGTACCGATTACATTTTATTCATTTAATTTTCCCTGCAGTTTTGTTCACATATAAATAAAATATTTAATATAGAATGAATTGAATGAATTGAGGTGTTTTTTACAACGTCAATCTCCGTCAACAAGATGAACGTAGGAGGAAAAAACACCTAATAAAAATAAAAACGCACTGAAGAGCAGCTTCACTCCTGACTCACCGGCTGGAAATCCCTGTGTGATTTTTCTATTAATATCAATACATTTTTGATGTGTATTGTCATTTATTTATTTTTTGCAAGGCAGAACAACATATGAGAGAAGTGCTTGACACTAGATAAATTAATTTACTTATGTACTTTTAATGTATGTGATTTTATATATATATATATATATATATATATATTATATATTATATTATATATACATACATACACAGTATATATATTTTTTATATATTTAAAAGCTTGTTCGTTTTGTTATGCTCACTCTCTTTCGATGCTAGAGTGAGAAAGTGTTGAGGTTTAAGATTCGACACGAACAGGAAACGATTATGACTGACATTAACAGGGTCAAATACGAACAGAAATCAATTGAATCACATGTGCGGCGTTCAATCACTTTTATTTTAGCTCAATAATTACTGTAGTATTCAGAGTTATTTGATAAATATCTCTGTTTATTAACTCTAACACAAAACATCTCAAATCTTTTGCAAAAGCAAACTCTTCATTCAAAACTATTTAAACTTCTACATGAAACACGAGAGCTGTTAGTTTTGCATGATGTGACTAAATTTAAGAAATGAGTCTGAAGAGAAAATAAAGCCAAGCTGTGAAAGTTTGATCATTATGAAACTATAATCTTCACCATATGTTTTTCTGTTGTATTGCTCTCACTCCGCTCCAAACTGCTTCAGTGTTTCGCTGCTCCATCAAAGAGTGTTTGGATTGAAGGAACGACACGAGGAGAACAAGCAAACTCCACAAATCAAGTCATGACACACACTCTCTCTCTCTCTCTCTCTGTCACGCTCCATAATGCTAAAGTAATGCTACAAAGTCTCTACAACTACAATAAACAACACTAACTTTTCGTTTCAACTTTAGTCTGGGAAAGATGCTTTCAATGCATTTGCCAGTGTTTAGAATTGGTTTCTGCACGTGTAGAGTTTCAAAATAAATGTCTAGATTTGCATTGATATGTTGTAACGAGAGCATAATAAAACATTGACAAGATTTATAATTTAGCAAGACAGAGTGTCAATCAAATAAAGGATCAAATGTTTTATAGTTAGATATATGGAGAGGTTATATCTCAACACAGAGTCATTTTAATGATATTGATCGTCTTCTGGTTCCTTCCAGTCTGTTGGGGAAACTGATGGTGATCATGTTTGTTTCTCTGATTGTCTGAGAGGAAAGAAACTCAAGCAGGTTTTACGTTGTTAACGCACTAGTGTGAAAATCTAATTAAATGTGTTCCTTGAATGCAATGTAAGTCGCTTTGGATAAAAGTGTCTGCCACATTGCATAAATGTAAAATCAGTGAAGTTTGATCTAAAAACAGAAGTCAGAACTCAGTGCTATCTTATATCATACAGAGCAAAGAAGACGGTTCTGTTTTAAAAAAGATGAAATGCATCAGAGTCACATGCTTCAGTCACATTTATCACATAGACCAGAAGTAGACGCGTTTACACGCATACGCAGAACAAGTCGTGCTTTGACTGACAGTCATGACTGAGCATTTTAACATGAATCGTACAGATTGAGATTTCACATTTGAAATCAAATGATGCCACATAACTCAAACACAAATCTGTCTTTTATACCGATTATGGGAAACACCGTCCCAGAAGTGCTGCAGTTTTGTGTTTTATATTTTATGTGTAATATAATCAAACGAGACAGAAATACATTTGCACCTCAAAACACTGAGTCATGATTTTGTAAGAGTTTATATGTCAGTGTTTCCCCACATGATCAGGATATGAATGTTTGTCAGAATGAAACGCAAGAGCTGTTAGTTTTGAGTAATGCGTCTGATGTTCAGAATCTAGTGATGTTTCCAGTAAATACTACATCGATGCGATTTACATGCTTGCTAAATATCGCCATGTATTTTGAATTTTTCTGCCTTTTTGCTTAATATTTTAGTGACTGTGAATAATAAATATATTGTTTATTTGGTAAAGAAAAAGACTTATGAAATAAATTTACAGTAAAAGTTTATTTTTATGTTTGGTCAATTTGTTTCCATGTTTCTTGAAAGGTGAGATTTCATCTAAATCACTTTATATTTATAAATCTATGTGTATTATGAACGATTTGCTATTATGTAAATACACTATGGCATAGAAAACATTCTGCTGCAAATACAAAACGTCTGAATACAGATCAACAATGTGTGAGATGATCATTTATATTCATCCATTTGATATACTTCCCTTTAAAGGTCATGGTCAGCAATAGGATTAAGGTCAGGACTTTGACTTTGACCACTCCAAAATATGGTTTTTCTTCAGCCATTAAGAGCTGGACTTACTGGTGTGTTTTGAACCACGAGTTCATGCATGAACCTTCATGTTCACGAGCCCACGTGTTCATACTCATGGGTTCACACATTCGAGTTCATGCTCATTTTCACGTGTTCATACTCATGGGTTCACACATTCGAGTTCATGCTCATTTTCACGTGTTCATGCTCGTATGTTTGTGTTTATGTTTCAGGTCTTTATTTTGCATTTGGTCATTTGGGTTCAGTTCAACTCGCCTACAGAGGACCGTCATTACAAATGTGTAACAGTGTAACAGTATCAGGCAACATTTGTTCATTTTTAATGTTATAGTTCACGAGTTCACACTTACGAATGATTCAGGAGCAATGAATGGTAAGCGTATTTGGCGAGCTGTCCGAGGAGAGGGCTCCGAGCTCGGTATTCAGCCCGAACCTGGAACACTCCCCCCGTATCCTGACTTTGATAGGAACAATTAAGTGTGAGGAGTTGGGGTGGTGGAGGGATGCCGAAAAATATCAGAGCTGTAGGTGAGTCAAACATCTCTATATATACATGCTTCCTCTCCTGCTGATAGGATGAGGTGTAATTGCTGATGACGAGTTGATTGTGTTAATCATTTGAACGTGCTCCTCCCGAACTTTGTTAATAACACATCATTTATCATCCCGATAAGAGAATTTGTATATTGATATAATATAGCTGATGAATAATGTATTAATTCATAATGAATAAATGTATATATTAATTGGAACTGATTCAATGTGTTCTTTGAATGCAATGTACGTCTCTTTGGATAAAAGTGTCTGCCAAATGCATAAACAAACATTTTCAATGAGAAAATCATAATTGTGTTTTTGAGACATGGATTTAATGCTGAGACTTGTTTTTGAAATCAGGCTCTCATAAACAAAAAAATAATAATTTAGATTTATTGGCTAATATATCATTTTTCACAGTGATGCCAACTTGGCGCCTTTGTCGCTAATATTTAGCGAGTATTCAGACCACTCTAGCAACACATTTTCAAAAAAAAGTGACGACTAACGACTTTATCTGGAGTTATTGGAGACTCTCTGAAGTGAAAGCACATATCGTTCTGACTCTTCTCAAGAGCAGCGAGAGCTGCCGCATCCCAAACACTCACAGCTGTGTGACATAAAGCCTTCTCTGATTTGATTGGTTTTCTCAAATATTTTGACATTGACGAGCGGTTACCGACCAATGAGTGTGAGGCTTAGATGAACACACACAAACGCAAACACACTCTGCTTCTGTTCTGACGTGCGCTCTGCTCAGCACCACTGCGGATTGAATGTTGCAATGCTGGAGAATATGATTAAAAGGTTTATTGTATTCTGGTAAATCTCTGCTGTTAGTTGCTGCACATATGCCTTTTATTGATAGCAAACATATACAGTGTATGTACATTTTTATAGCATGCTGATCACGTCATCAAACTAATCACCATATTGACTGTTGGTTATCTCGATCATCGGTTATCTCAACGCTTTTTTGCCCCCCGAGGCCGTCGACATAACCCAACTCCACTCTACTTTTTTATTATATAGCCGGATACTCCAGCGTGACCAAGTAAAAAAGTTAATTTTGAATACTACTGTATCTAGTTTTAGATTTTTATTATGTCTTGTATTGTTAGATGTGAGTTTTATGTTTAAACAAATGAACATTATTAAACTCTAAATGTCTTTGTTATTCAGTATGTGTGTAATAATGTGTTGCTGATATTGTGTTTCCTTGAGTCTACAGGCTTCATCCATTCATTACATAAAATATCATGATGTGAAAACATTACGTGCGTAATCTACAAGTGTTCATTTCATATCAGACATGATGAAAGTTACCAAGATTGATCTCTGATAAATAAAGCATATACACACAGTTTGTAAACAGCAGATTTACAGATTTGAGGGTTTCCATCGCGTGGAAAAACTAATAAGCGCAAAACATTTCAACAGCCAAACTTTACTTGAGGCGACAAACTCTTCTGTGATTTATTAGATTTCAGATTAAAATACTGTTTATGGTATAAAATAATCTGCTCTGGAATCAACATCACAACAGACAACAGTTTTATGTAAATTATTTGAGCATTTTTACATATCAGCCATTTCTAAAGATCCTTTTAGATGAATCCATGCCTTCATAAACGTTCCTGTATTGTCCATGTTTATGTCAGGATACGGGAAGGATGCGAGGACCCAATTGCAAGGGGGAAGACAATTTATTAACAGAAATAAACAAGACTCAAACAAAACCACTCTGAGGTTTACTGGTTTCTCGTCGTTGTAAGGTTGTCATGCAGTCCTTATTCAAGTCAAGTGTCGTGTCAAGTCAAGTTCGTGTTCTAGTCTGGTTTTTCCACTTCGGGGTGGCTTTTGTTCAGTTTTTATTTTGTTTTGTTATGAATAAAATCCCCACTCATCTGCACCATTGAGTCCTCGTCTCATGCTCTTCCACACACCCTGACAGTTTACCACACGTATTATATATATAAAACATATTCCAAATATAAAATCATAATTAAAAACAGTTACAGTATTAAACAGTATTAAAACAAATTAGTACAAAAAGATATTTCTGTGGTTCTTGATTCATCTAGAATTTCTTATATCAAGTCAAGTTTTATTTCTATAGCACAAGATTAACAAAAGTGCTTTACGTTATAAATAAATTGGAAATGTAAGAAAATCTATCAAAATACAAATATACACAAGCATAGACAGCATCACTCGAACACTAGCCAGTAAAAACTCTTTAAAGTGGATTTAAAAGCATTCAGTGATGGAGAAGCTCTGATGTTCAGATGGAGAAAATCCAGAGAAACTACAGAGAAAACTCCTTTTGATTTACACAGAGATTGAGAGACAGATAAAGATCTCAAGATCTTAATGAAGAGAGGCTGTTTATGGACCGATAACATCACTAATATAATCCAGGGCCAAAATGAGTTACAGTAATCCAATCGAGATGAAGTGAGTGATGAAACACAATTTAAAGGTCTTGACTAGATTACCTTTAGCCAAAGTCGAAAAACTAACTCCCTGTTATAAATATAGTAGACTAACACAAAAGATAGCTTTATAAATAATCTTCCTGATCTGTTTCATCTACTTAACATCCCAGATAGCCTAGAAGAACTTGATGTTGCAACAGAAACTATAAACTCTCTCTTTTCCAGCACTTTAGACACTGTTGCTCCGTTGCGCTTAAAGACGATTAAAGAAAATAGTCCAACACCGTGGTACAACGAGCACACCCGGGCTCTCAAGAGAGCAGCCAGAAAAATGGAGCGGAGCTGGAAAAAAACTAAGCTAGAGGTTTTTCGCATTTCATGGAAAGACAGCTCTATTGCATTCAGAAAGGCCTTAAGATCAGCTAGATCTACTTACTTTTCTACCCTCTTAGAAGAAAACAAATACAACCCTAGGTATTTATTTGATACAGTGACTAAATTAACAAGAAATAAAGCCTCAACCCCAGATGCTTTAAATCAGCACAGCAGTAATGACTTCATGGACTTCTTTACTTGCAAAATTCATAATATTAGAGAGAAAATTATAACCATGCAACCGTCTACTACAATATTCCAAAATACAGTAAATTTTAGTGTCCCTGAAGAAAAATTCCACTCCTTCATTGCTATTGGGGAGGAAGAATTGTCTAAACTCGTTAAATCATCAAAATCAACAACATGTATGCTAGACCCAATACCAACTAAGCTACTGAAAGAGGTGCTTCCAGAGATCATAGATCCTATTCTTAATATAATTAATTCTTCTCTGTCATTAGGATACGTACCAAAAACCTTTAAGCTGGCCGTAATTAAACCGCTTATTAAAAAACCACAATTTGATCCTACAGAATTAGTTAATTACAGACCGATATCGAATCTACCTTTCTTGTCAAAGATAAGGCAATATCTTCACAACTATGTTCCTTTCTAGAAAGAAACAGCATCTACGAGGATTTCCAGTCAGGATTTAGACCATATCATAGTACTGAGACTGCTCTCATTAGAGTTACAAATGATTTGCTCTTATCATCTGATCGTGGTTGTATCTCTCTTGTTAGTGTTACTGGACCTTAGTGCTGCATTTGATACAATCGACCACAAAATCCTTCTGAATAGACTTGAAAATTATGTTGGCATTAGTGGAGTTGCATTAGCCTGGTTCAAGTCATACTTATCTGACCGTTATCAGTTTGTAGCAGTAAATGAGGAGATGTCATATCGGTCAGGGGTTCAGTATGGAGTTCCTCAGGGTTCAGTACTAGGACCATTGCTTTTCACCCTGTACATGCTTCCTTTGGGTGCAGTTATTAGGAAGCATGGCATTAGCTTTCATTGTTACGCTGATGATACTCAGCTCTATATTTCTTCCCATCCTGATGAAACGAACAAATTCACTAAATTAACAGAATGCATAACTGATATAAAAAAGTGGATGACTAATAACTTTCTACTGCTTAATTCTGAAAAAACAGAGATTCTAATTATTAGACCAAAAAGTTCTGCACGTAATAATCTAGACTACTGCCTAACACTCGATGGCTGCTCTGTCAAGTCTTCGTCGTCAGTTAGAAACCTGGGTGTGCTCTTTGATACCAATCTTTCATTTGAAAGCCATGTTTCTAGCATCTGTAAAACGGCGTTCTTCCATCTTAAAAATATATCTAAATTGCGACATATGCTCTCTAAGACAAATGCGGAAAAGTTAGTTCATGCGTTCATGAGTTCAAGGCTAGATTATTGTAATGCTCTACTAGGTGGTTGCCCTGCATGCTTATTAAACAAATTCCAGCTGGTCCAAAATGCAGCAGCTCGAGTTCTTACTAGAACCAGGAAGTATGAGCATATTAGCCCAGTTCTGTCAAACCTGCACTGGCTTCCTATTAAACACCGAATACATTTTAAAATCTTGCTAATTACTTACAAAGCATTAAATGGTTTAGCTCCACAGTACTTGAGCGATCTCTTAACACATTATAGTCCTTCACGTCTATTGCGATCCCAAAATACTGACCAGCTTATAATACCTAGAATATCAAAGTCAACTGCTGGCGGGCGATCCTTTTCCTATTTAGCTCCTAAACTCTGGAACAGTCTTCCTATTACAGTTCGGGAAGCAGACACACTCTGTCAGTTTAAATGTAGACTAAAAACACATCTCTTCAACCTGGCATACACATAACACATTATACATACATTTTTAATCCAAATCATGTAAAATGATTGTTAGGCTGCATAATTTAGATAAGCCGGAACCGGGAACATTCCCATAACACCTGATGTACTCGATACATAAGAAGAAGAATGGCATCTACGCTGATATTGGTCTCTGTTTATTCCGAGGTTACTGTGGTCAGCCGGATCCGGGCCGTATCCAGATCAGATGAAGGACCTGGACACGAGCACAGCACTGCCCTGAAGTGTCTGCGGAGACCGTGACTCTACTGGACCCTCCCCTGTGACGATCATGAACCCATCTCCAACCGGACCAAATTGGACTTCCTTTTAGACTTGAATTGTTGTATAATAATCATGCACTGTTTGGCTGTTGGCCAGAGGAGAACTGGTCCCCCGACTGAGCCTGATTTCTCCCAAGGTTTTTTCTCCATTCTATTCTTCATTCGTTACGTCACCTGCCGGAGTTTTGGTTCTTGCCGCTGTCGCCTATGGCTTGCTCAGTTGGGGAAACTTAACACTTAAAATTCATCAATTGTATTGATTCGCCTGCTCTTTTGGGGCTTCTGTTCAGCCAAACAAACTTTGTTTATATTGTTTTTCCTGTAAAGCTGCTTTGAAACAATCTACATTGTAAAAAGCGCTATATAAATAAAGGTGACTTGACTTGACTAACAATTGACTGGAATATTTCATGCATTAAATGCTTTTTACTGGTTCATGGAAGCAAATGTTTGGAAAAAGATTTCAGACGTATTCCTGTGCTCACATTATATAATATTATATAAAATGACTAATATTGTTCACACAGTAAGAAATGTTAGTACTTTTTACAAGAAAAAAAATGAAATACTATATTAGAAACACCAGGCCAGTTTAAGATTGTGGACAATGACAGAAACATGACTGACTTTCAAGCAGCAACTTGAACTGAATCTGCTCTAGTGATGATCTTGAGTGAATCCAAACCCTTCCTCTGCATATGAGAGAAGATCTCTGCAGAAAATAAGACACTAAAAGCTCACCGTCTTCCTGTGAACATCAATGATCTCCAGCACAGCTTTCTGACCCATATATAATGCATCTGTGCTGCAGACTTTACCACAAAACTCTCATCATCGTAACATTGATGGTTTCTCACATCTGAATGCTGCATTTGTGACACTGAAGCAATATTTATCTTGAAGATCTGAGGGGAAACTGTGGTTTGAGAGATATTGTGATGAATGTGGCATCTGCATAATTGGGTTTAAAAAATGAGATGTAATTTAATGAAATCTGTGGATGTTTAACACTCACAGCAAAACCAATCCTGTTCTGTCAGATTGTGTCGTAATAAAGCACATAAAGTCTGTAGGTGGAGCTGAAGCTGTAAGATAAACCTCAGATCTCGTCCTCCGTCTCTCAGAGGAGATTCTCTCTTTCCAGCTCTTCACGAGGTGAATAAACACTTATCTTTATTATTAAAATACTCTTTACTAAATGCTTGAACAGTGATGTTAGTGAACAGTTTTGTGTATTATAGAGAAGAAGAACGATAAATGTGTCACTAACAGATATTAAATTTCACTTTAACTCTAGATTATATCTGTATTTTTATAGAAATGTATGCAGAAACAGAATACAAGAGAAATTAATGCATTGCAGGAATATTTCTGGACCATCAAAAACTTTCTTCATATATTCAGTGTGATTTTATAAACTCTTTCTTCATCTTCTTCATCTATTTCTAAATTCATAATTCGATTTCTAATTCTTCTTTAATGAGTAGTTTTATTTTCTTGTAGTTTGAGTGACAAAGACTTGCAGAGAAACTGCAAAGATCATTTGAGTCTTGGGTTCAGAAAGACTAAAAACTCTCAAACAGCCTCGACATCAGCACATGTTGAGAAAAATCCTCCTCGCTCGTTCAAAAACAAACTCGTCGTGTTAAGTCTCTGAACGTCTCATGTGTTGTGTGTTCACGAGTGCAGGAAGTCTCTAAGCGTGCTGCGAGTGCCGGTGCTTCAGCTGTGGTTTCTGCTGGTCCTTTCCGCTCATTTACAGCTGCAGCTTCCCTGTGCTTCAGCACATATAAAACACTCCAATACCCAGAGAGAGAGAGAGGTGGATCCCCCTCTCCTATGCCCTGATCTGTCTCCTTGCGCACTCGTGAGAACAGTAATGCCATCACAGGGATCTTGTGCTCCAGCTCCTGCCCAGCTGGGACTTCAGATCAACTAGGGGAAAGAGCAAACCCTCCCCTTAAGCTCCTGGCGGCAGCCCCTCTCTCCCTTTGAGGAAGAACCTGCTTTCTCAGAGATGGGCGTCCTCTGCCTCCCGCGTCCAGATCTCCTGAACCTCCATGAGTCTCTGGACGGGACGCGGAGAAGCTAGATGACCGTCCTCAAGTGGCAGTTGCACCATCACTTCAGTAGGGCGCCCTATGAGGCACACTGATACCTTGAAGTAATAATAATACGTTACATTTATATAGCGCTTTTCCAGAGCTCAAAGCGCTTTACATAGTATGGGGGGGGAAATCTCCTCAACCACCACCAATGTGCAGCTGGATGATGCGCCAGAACGCTCACCCCACATCAGCTTATTGGTGGAGAGGAGACAGAGTGATGAAGGCAATTATAGTATGGGGGGGGGGGGGGGATTAGGAGGCCATGATGGACCAAAGCCAATGAGCAGATTTGGCCAGGATGTCGGGGTTACACCCCTACTCTTGCGAAGGACATCCTGGGATATTTAATGACCACAGAGAGTCAGGACCTCGGTTTAACGGCTCATCTGAAGGACGGTGCTTGTTGCAGTACAGTGTCCCCGTCACTATACTGGGGCGTTAGGACCCACACAGACACAGGCCTCCTAACACCACTTCCAGCAGCAACCAAGTTCCCTTTCGAAAGGGAGATACTGCGTCCACTAGGGGTCGCTTTGGGGAATACCTTCGGTGTGACAGGTGTCTGAAGTAATCATCTAATCACGGCAATGAAGTTGACAATGGCCGGCAGCTGCCTATGACGCCACCACGGGTGCGGTGCAGGTATAAAGGAGCACCCGAACAGTAAGTCATCCTCTTTTTATCTTCAGGAGACAAGCTTGTTTGCTGTGATCGTTAGTCACGATGGGCAGTGAGGAACGCAACTATTTTCTGACACCCGATGACACTCACGATGTGCGTGTTTTGTGTCTTGGGGAAGCGCATGCATGCTCGGTTCTCGAGGGAGCTGTGTGTGTGCATTGTAATCACTTCGGGACAGCCGTCTGCACCGGGGGTTCTCGTTCTGCTCTAGCAGAGGCGGGCGGGAACCGCGCTCCTGAGGCTCGCAGATGGATCCGAGAGGCTGGGGAGGGTTAGCGTTTCCCAGCCATTGGAGAATGATGCGAGCGCACTTCTCGAGGGAAGCGCATCACTCTCTTCCTCCTCGCGGGAGGTTGCGCTCCCTGCGAGTCAAGATAGACGGAAGATGCGGATATCGAAGATTCCTCTGAGATTTTGACTTGCTGTGGAAGCGAGAGCCGACCCGTTAGATGAGCGCTTCATGGCGAGACATAGACATCAGCCTCATTCGGCCCTTCCTTTTCTCCCTGATCTCCACACTGAGGCGCCGATCTTTCCCACTCAGTCTAGTTATGCTGATGTGGAGGACGCGCGGAATTATGGTTACGTTAAAATGCCTCCGGTCGAAGAGTCGCTTGCGAGTTCTCTCTCAGCGGGCGAGACATCCGCGTTGATGGCGCCCCCCCCCCTTTGCGTGAAATGTCGCGGTTGAACCGCAGGGCGTATGCAGCAGCGGGTCAGGCTGGCGCAGTCTTGCACACTATGCCAGTGCTGCGGGCTTACTAGGCTGGTCTGCTTAAAGACCTGGATCAGGGCCAGGGGTTCTCGGCTGACCGAGAACTACGGATTTGGCTCTCCATGCTATCAAACAGACAGCCTTCGCTGTTCGCAGCCATGGTAGTCACGGAGAGACATCTTTGGGTAAACCTGGCAGACATCGGGAAAGGGGAGAGGGCTTTCCTTCTCGATGCACCAGTCTCGCCTCGGGAACTCTTTGGGAACTCTGTCGAGGCAGTGGTCTCGAGGTTCAAGAGGGCGAGGAGGCGCTCAGCGGCTTTTAGATCGTTCATACCGCAGCGCCCCCGGTCCAGTTCTCAGGCCGCGCAGGGGGCCGGCCCCTCCCTGTCTGAGGGTCAGCCCCTCCCCCCCCCCCACAGGCACAGGCACCCCCCCACACTTTTTGTTTGAGGTCCTGACGTTAACATCTGTCTCCTGCCGGACCCATGATGTGCTTGTAAGAGGACTTAGTAGTCTGATTCTGCTGCAATGTTCCTTGAATGCAATGTAAGTCGCTTCGGATAAAAGCATCTGCTAAATGACTCTATATTTACATTTATGCATCGCTCTGCTCTCTCCCGTCTGACAGAACAAACACAGAGATTCAGGTCCTCAGACTGGATTTGTCTGTCATGGATATCGCTTTAATTCAACTCTGTCTGTGTGATTCAACAGATTCAAATGGAGTGTAGAAAGAAAATCACACACACAGAAAACAGCTGGAGTCTCAGAAATCACAGAGCAGCAGAAAACAAGAAGATGGAGAGAAAAATGGAGGACAGAAATGAGACACAAACCAGTGGATCTCCAGAGGAAAGAGAACAGACGCGTCAGAGATGTGACAGTATGAAGATCCTAAAGCCAGACTGTGAGTGTTTGAACTTTAATCTTCATCGTATTTTAGTTTCTGCACTTTTGGATTCTTGAAGCTTCTCACAGATTGTGTGATTGTGAAACTGACAGTAACAATGAATTAAAAACAGTGTGTTTGTATGTTTCTAGTTTCCTGTGATCCAGACGAGCCTGCAGAGTTCGATTCTGATGATAAAACTGATGAGATTCTCTCATCAAACCCTTCATAAGTGACATCCTCATCCTCAGGCTCTTTCTCTCGCTACACCTGCTGCACTTTATTCATTTACTCTACATTGCTTGATATTGTGATTTCACAGATTCGGTCCTCCTTCGTTTTGACTCTGAATGTGTCTGGCATTCGTTCTCATTACGGAGTAACTCAATCCTTCTAGCGCCCCCACCTGTCCAAATATAAATTCCCGTATCTGCGAACAACTTTTGAACTGTAAGGCCTGGAAACAAAATTATGTCTATTGGCCAAAGACGCTTCGATTGCATCCTATGACGTCATTTTCCGTCATGAACGTTTTCCTGCCATTTTTGATTTTTCTGAAGAAAAAAAAAACATTTTCAAACTGCTAGACCATTTCTCCAAGTTTCATGAAGATTTGCACTAGAGCTGCATCGATGCGTCACAGTACTTACGTTCATTATAATAATTGAGCTTCTGCTCACAGACTAATCATCAGTGTGAGAATACTGTAAGAAAGAACAATAAATGGTGCTTTGATCACTCAGGCCATAATAATACTACAATAACGCTATAAAGGCCCCCTTCTACTACAATAAACAACATTAACTTTTCGCTTCAACTTTAGTCTGGCAGCGATGCCTTAAATGCGTTTGCCAGTTGTTTTTGCACATGTATAATTTCAAAATAAAAGTGTAAAATATAATGTTTTCATCATTCATAGATTGTTGAAATGTTATTGAATTTGAAATTGTTATTATAATTATAATTATTTATGTATATAGCCAAATCAGTGTCACTGTTGACATCACAGCTGCTGCTCTTGATAATTGTAATGATGTGAAGGGATTTTCCCCTTCAAACTACGTTGCATTTAAGTTTTGTTGTTTTGCCCTGTTTTATGCTGCATTTATCCTAGATTTTGTTTACCAGATTTTGCACAGTGTCAGGATAATTTTCTGTGGCATGTATTGTGTGTGATGCTTTAAAATGGTGTTTATATTTAACTAAGCTGAATTGTTTTTGTAGACAATAATTGAATAAAAAAAGTTTGATATACTAATGGTAAAGGTTGTACTTATTTATTGGAAATTCAAGCTTTCATGTAGATCAATCAGTAGAGCGTTGATGAACTGATTCAATGCATTTCTTGAATGCAATGGATAAAAGCGTCTGAAAAATAAATGAACAAGAATGTAATGAAACTCAAGAACAGGAATCACTTTCAGTTGTTTTCATGCTGAACTACACGATCACAGATTATTCTGATTCACAAACTACAAACTTCCCAATCAGATCACAGTCAAATTACTGTGTGTGTGAAGAGTTTCTGCAGATCTGCTCGTGTTCTGCCATTAAACACATTAAACACTGATCCTGCAATCAAACACTTTCAGAAGAGATTCTATGAAGAGAGGAAATATGAAACACTTTAAACCACAAGATCTGAAACACAGCATGAGCCAAAACCGCAACAAACGTCTGAGCTGAAAACTCACAGAGAACAAGATCACGGGAAAGTCTCAGATACTCTATATTTGCATCATCATCATCTTATTATAAACTGCTTTAATCACTTTATATTTACATTTTTCATTCTCTCCAGAAAAGAGGAAATAAAACACTGACACACAGAATGTGAAGGACAGATAAATGTTAGTGTGAGTATGAAAATGAGAGTAAAGCAGGAGTGTGAGAGAGCAGGAGTGCGCGAGAGCAGGAGTGCGCGAGAGCAGGAGTGGGCGAGAGCAGGAGTGGGCGAGAGCAGGAGTGCGAGAGAGCAGGAGTGGGCGAGAGCAGGAGTGCGAGAGAGCAGGAGTGCGAGAGAGCAGGAGTGCGCGAGAGCAGGAGTGCGAGAGAGCAGGAGTGGGCGAGAGCAGGAGTGGGCGAGAGCAGGAGTGCGAGAGAGCAGGAGTGGGCGAGAGCAGGAGTGCGAGAGAGCAGGAGTGCGAGAGAGCAGGAGTGCGAGAGAGCAGGAGTGGGCGAGAGCAGGAGTGCGAGAGAGCAGGAGTGGGCGAGAGCAGGAGTGCGCGAGAGCAGGAGTGCGCGAGAGCAGGAGTGCGAGAGAGCAGGAGTGCGAGAGAGCAGGAGTGTGTGAGAGCAGGAGTGCGCGAGAGCAGGAGTGGGCGAGAGCAGGAGTGGGCGAGAGCAGGAGTGCGAGAGAGCAGGAGTGGGCGAGAGCAGGAGTGCGCGAGAGCAGGAGTGCGCGAGAGCAGGAGTGCGAGAGAGCAGGAGTGCGAGAGAGCAGGAGTGTGTGAGAGCAGGAGTGCGCGAGAGCAGGAGTGGGCGAGAGCAGGAGTGCGCGAGAGCAGGAGTGCGCGAGAGCAGGAGTGCGAGAGAGCAGGAGTGCGCGAGAGCAGGAGTGGGCGAGAGCAGGAGTGCGAGAGAGCAGGAGTGCGCGAGAGCAGGAGTGGGCGAGAGCAGGAGTGGGCGAGAGCAGGAGTGCGAGAGAGCAGGAGTGCGCGAGAGCAGGAGTGGGCGAGAGCAGGAGTGCGAGAGAGCAGGAGTGGGCGAGAGCAGGAGTGCGTGAGAGCAGGAGTGCGCGAGAGCAGGAGTGCGAGAGAGCAGGAGTGCGAGAGAGCAGGAGTGCGCGAGAGCAGGAGTGGGCGAGAGCAGGAGTGCGAGAGAGCAGGAGTGGGCGAGAGCAGGAGTGCGCGAGAGCAGGAGTGCGCGAGAGCAGGAGTGCGAGAGAGCAGGAGTGCGCGAGAGCAGGAGTGGGCGAGAGCAGGAGTGCGAGAGAGCAGGAGTGCGCGAGAGCAGGAGTGCGCGAGAGCAGGAGTGCGAGAGCAGGAGTGCGCGAGAGCAGGAGTGGGCGAGAGCAGGAGTGCGAGAGAGCAGGAGTGGGCGAGAGCAGGAGTGGGCGAGAGCAGGAGTGCGAGAGAGCAGGAGTGGGCGAGAGCAGGAGTGCGCGAGAGCAGGAGTGCGCGAGAGCAGGAGTGCGAGAGAGCAGGAGTGCGCGAGAGCAGGAGTGGGCGAGAGCAGGAGTGCGAGAGAGCAGGAGTGGGCGAGAGCAGGAGTGCGTGAGAGCAGGAGTGCGCGAGAGCAGGAGTGCGCGAGAGCAGGAGTGCGAGAGCAGGAGTGCGCGAGAGCAGGAGTGCGCGAGAGCAGGAGTGCGCGAGAGCAGGAGTGCGAGAGAGCAGGAGTGCGAGAGCAGGAGTGTGTGAGCAGGAGTGCGAGAGAGCAGGAGTGCGAGAGCAGGAGTGTGTGAGCAGGAGTGCGCGAGCAGGTTTGATGTTCAGATCAGGAATATGAGCGAATGCTTTTGTTCAGCGCAGATGAAACACTTTTAGTGTGGAAGCATTTTTAAAAAGCTGTAAAAGTGTGAAAAAGTCTCTCCAACAGAAGAGATATTGAGATGAAGAGAAACACATGTAAAGTGTTGATGAACAGAAGAGAGGAGAAGTGGAGTGAGATCTGAAGACACAGTTCAGTGTCTCTCTCTACTGGAGATCTTCAGTATTACAGCAGATGATCATCTCCATCATATCAGAGTAACAAGAGATTCTGCTTTCTGCTTTACAAGAGTCCGGAGTCCATTTCACCTGGAGCAACTTTACATTTCAACCACATTCAAACAGAAGCTAGAAATCTGCAGATCATAAAGAGAGGATTGATCTGTGTCTCTTCATCATCAGAGAAACTCATTCACACAGTTTTTAGAGCTGAACTAGAGATCAGTCCAGATTGAGTTTGACCTTTGACCCCTGTCCTACAGTCACGTGTCTCCCTCTACAGGCCATCATCAGAATCACAGCAGATCAAATGTGTTTCACTGCAACCATCAAAACACTTTCTTGATCCTGCGCTTCATCTGTCGTTTCACACAGATCATCCCTCCGTTTCTCTTTCTGAGAGACTGACAAACAGCAAACAGAGAATGAAGGAACAACTGATGATCTTACCAGAGACTGTTTCTGCATTCATCTGTTAGCGGATGATGAAGAAGATGATGATGATGATGATGATGATGATGATGATGATGATGATGAAGATGATGATGATGTTTCATATCCAGCAAATCTCCATAATCTCCTGTTCACACAATATTCATAAAGTCATGTTTCAGTCATAAATGCGTCACAATTTCTCTCATTATTAAACATGTTCCTCATTTAAAGCCACTGAAAGATTATTAAAAGACACAATTATTTCTGTTCAGAAGATGTTAGAAAATGTCAATGTAAGATGAAATAAATCAACTCATTCATTGCATATTTAACGCACCTTTTGAAGAGTTGTGAAGAAATGACTGGATTAAAACAATATCTGTCAGAGAATATCTGATTGAGACGCAGCCGTATTGTTTAGTGAGAGTTTGAAGAGTGTAAATGTTGAATGTGAAACTCAGAGCTGATGAACTCCAGCAGCTGCACATTTAATATCTCTGATTTATTAACAGCTGATTTCCATCAGCAGATCATTACAGACTTTAACACACCAGCTGAAGCTCTGAAACAACCAGCATTATACACACACACACACACACACACTGTTTAAACACACACACTGCACTCTTAGAAGAAGAAAAAATACAACCCTAGGTATTTATTTGATACAGTGACTAAATTAACAAGAAATAAAGCCTCAACCCCAGATGCTTTAAATCAGCACAGCACTAATGACTTCATGGACTTCTTTACTTGCAAAATTCATAATATTAGAGAGAAAATTATAACCATGCAACCGTCTACTACAATATTCCAAAATACAGTAAATTTTAGTATCCCTGAAGAAAAATTCCACTCCTTCATTGCTATTGGGGAGGAAGAATTGTCTAAACTCGTTAAATCATCAAAATCAACAACATGTATGCCAGAAACAATACCAACTAAGCTACTGAAAGAGGTGCTTCCAGAGATCATAGATCCTCTTCTTAATATTGTTAATTCATCTTTGTCATTAGGATACGTACCAAAAACCTTTAAACTAGCCGTAATTTAACCGCTTATTAAAAAACCACAACTTGATCCTACAGAATTAGTTAATTACAGGCCGATATCGAATCTACCTTTCTTGTCAAAGATAAGGCAATATCTTCACAACTATGTTCCTTTCTAGAAAGAAACAGCATCTACGAGGATTTCCAGTCAGGATTTAGACCATATCATAGTACTGAGACTGATCTCATTAGAGTTACAAATGATTTGCTCTTATCATCCGATCGTGGTTGTATCTCTCTGTTAGTGTTACTGGACCTTAGTGCTGCATTTGATACAATCGACCACAAAATCCTTCTGAATAGACTTGAAAATTATGTTGGCATTAGTGGAGTTGCATTATCCTGGTTCAAGTCATACTTATCTGACCGTTATCAGTTTGTAGCAGTAAATGAGGAGATGTCATATCGGTCACGGGTGCAGTATGGAGTTCCTCAAGGTTCAGTACTAGGACCATTGCTTTTCACCCTGTACATGCTTCCTTTGGGTGCAGTTATTAGGAAGCATGGCATTAGCTTTCACTGTTACGCTGATGATAATCAGCTCTATATTTCTTCTCATCCTGATGAAACGAACAAATTCACTAAATTAACAGAATGCATAACCGATATAAAAAATTGGATGACTAATAACTTTCTACTGCTTAATTCTGAAAAAACAGAGATTCTAATTATTAAACCAAAAAGTTCAGCACGTAATAATCTAGACTACTGCCTAACACTCGATGGCTGCTCTGTCAAGTCTTCGTCGTCAGTTAGAAACCTGGGTGTGCTCTTTGATACCAATCTTTCATTTGAAAGCCATGTTTCTAGCATCTGTAAAACGGCATTCTTCCATCTTAAAAATATATCTAAATTGCGACATATGCTCTCTAAGACAAATGCAGAAAAGTTAGTTCATGCGTTCATGAGTTCAAGGCTAGATTATTGTAATGCTCTACTAGGTGGTTGCCCTGCACGCTTAATAAACAAATTCCAGCTGGTCCAAAATGCAGCAGCTCGAGTTCTTACTAGAACCAGGAAATATGAGCATATTAGCCCAGTTCTGTCAAACCTGCACTGGCTTCCTATTAATCACAGAATACATTTTAAAATCTTGCTAATTACTTACAAAGCATTAAATGGTTTAGCTCCCCAGTACTTGAGCGATCTCTTAACACATTATAGTCCTTCACGTCTATTGCGATCCCAAAATACTGACCAGCTTATAATACCTAGAATATCAAAGTCAACTGCTGGTGGACGATCCTTTTCCTATTTAGCTCCTAAACTCTGGAACAGTCTTCCTATTACAGTTCGGGAAGCAGACACACTCTGTCAGTTTAAATGTAGACTAAAAACACATCTCTTCAACCTGGCATACACATAACACATTATACATACATTTTTAATCCAAATCATGTAAAATGATTGTTAGGCTGCATAATTTAGATAAGCCGGAACCGGGAACATTCCCATAACACCTGATGTACTCGATACATCAGAAGAAGAATGGCATCTACGCTGATATTGTTCTCTGTTTATTCCGAGGTTACCGTGGTCAGCTGGATCCGGGCGTATCCAGATCAGATGAAGGACCTGGACACGAGCACAGCACTGCCCTGAAGTGTCTGCGGAGACCGTGACTCTACTGGACCCTCCCCTGTGAAGATCATGAACCCATCTCCAACCGGACCTAATTAGAATTAATATTAGACTTGAATTATCAATATAATAATCAAACTACCAATCAATCAAATCAATCAATAATCAAAACTTAACACTTAATATTAATCAATTGTATTAATTTGCCTGCACTTTTAAGGCTGCTGTTCAGCCAAACAAACTTTGTTTATAATGTTTTCATGTGACCTCTGTAAAGCTGCTTTAAACAATCTGTATTGTAAAAAGCGCTATATAAGTAAAGGTGACTTGACTTGACTTCTAACTATTTAAAACTGACACAAAGTATTCTGTGTTTGCCATGTTAAAGCTGAACCGTTCATGTTGAGTTTCTCCATTGCAGAACTGAAGCATGTGATTCTCCTGATTTATTTGTTTTAGAGAATAATCTTAAAATGTGGACCGGAACTGAACTGGACTGAATTACACAAACCACAGAATCTTAACACTGTTCCCGGGTTTTTCAGTGATAAAAAACACAAACTAGCACAAATTAGTGATAAAAACAGAAGAGAGAAAAAGATGTGGATTTTAGCGTCAGTCTCACAGCAACAGAAACTAGAAACATCTATTTCTGCTGATTTTCTGTGGTGATCTTATTTGTTTTTGAGACGCAGCCACACGTTGTCACGGTTCTGTCTCTGTTTCCAGTGTTATTAGTGTTCTAGTGGACAGAACCGTGGCACTGCTCTCTCTCCCATGTGTTTGTCTCGTTAGCATCTGCACTGCCTTCTTGTTTCCCATAATCATTCCCAGCTGTTTCTCATCACTACCTTCCCTCATTTGCTCTATTTAATCCTGGTGTGTTTGTTGTCCTGCATGGTGTCGTTGTCATGTTATGTTGTGATTCCTGGTTCTGTGTCTCCCGTTTCAGCCGGTTGGTTTTTGGTTTAGTATTTATGATCATGTTTATGTTACGTTTTCCCCATCGTGGGTTTTTGTTTGCATTTTGTGTTCTTTTGTTGTTCTAAATAAATCCTATATTTTCCCCTGCACTTGAGTCCTCCCTGAATGTTCCGTGACACACGTTTTATTCAAATAAAATCTATGAAACAATAATCAGATGTTGTTGATTCTGTTTATGTGACACTTCTGACAGACAAAATTTAACACTTCTGATTTAAAGAGAAAATGAAAAGCAGTTTGAGTTAAAGGTTGATTCAGCAGAACTAAATGATCAAGACAGAAATCTCATAATGCAGATGCTTATATAAAGTCATAGATGTTATTATTATCATATCACTGATTCTAAAGCAGAATCTAGACTCTCTGATCAATCGTGTGTCAGTATGAAAGTGAGAGTAAAGTAGGAGTGTGAGAGCAGGAGTGTGTGAGCAGGAGTGTGAGAGCAGGAGTGTGAGAGCAGGAGTGTGTGAGCAGGAGTGTGTGAGCAGGAGTGTGAGAGCAGGAGTGTGTGAGCAGGAGTGTGTGAGCAGGAGTGTGTGAGAGCAGGAGTGTGTGAGAGCAGGAGTGTGTGAGCAGGAGTGTGTGAGCAGGAGTGTGAGAGCAGGAGTGCGAGAGCAGGAGTGCGAGAGCAGGAGTGTGCGAGAGCAGGAGTGTGTGCGAGCAGGAGTGTGTGAGCAGGAGTGCGAGAGCAGGAGTGTGTGCGAGCAGGAGTGTGTGAGCAGGAGTGTGTGCGAGCAGGAGTGCGTGAGAGCAGGAGTGCGTGCGAGCAGGAGTGCGTGAGAGCAGGAGTGCGTGAGAGCAGGAGTGCGTGAGAGCAGGAGTGCGAGAGAGCAGGAGTGCGTGAGAGCAGGAGTGCGAGAGCAGGAGTGCGAGAGCAGGAGTGCGAGAGCAGGAGTGCGAGAGCAGGAGTGCGTGAGAGCAGGAGTGTGAGAGCAGGAGTGCGTGAGAGCAGGAGTGTGAGAGCAGGAGTGCGTGAGAGCAGGAGTGTGAGAGCAGGAGTGTGAGAGCAGGAGTGTGAGAGCAGGAGTGTGAGAGCAGGAGTGTGAGAGCAGGAGTGCGTGAGAGCAGGAGTGTGAGAGCAGGAGTGCGTGAGAGCAGGAGTGTGAGAGCAGGAGTGTGTGAGCAGGAGTGTGAGAGCAGGAGTGTGAGAGCAGGAGTGTGAGAGCAGGAGTGTGAGAGCAGGAGTGTGAGAGCAGGAGTGTGAGAGCAGGAGTGTGAGAGCAGGAGTGTGAGAGCAGGAGTGTGAGAGCAGGAGTGCGTGAGAGCAGGAGTGTGAGAGCAGGAGTGCGTGAGAGCAGGAGTGCGTGAGAGCAGGAGTGCGTGCGAGCAGGAGTGCGTGCGAGCAGGAGTGCGTGAGAGCAGGAGTGCGTGAGAGCAGGAGTGCGAGAGAGCAGGAGTGCGTGAGAGCAGGAGTGCGAGAGCAGGAGTGCGAGAGCAGGAGTGCGAGAGCAGGAGTGCGAGAGCAGGAGTGCGAGAGCAGGAGTGCGAGAGCAGGAGTGCGAGAGCAGGAGTGCGAGAGCAGGAGTGCGAGAGCAGGAGTGCGAGAGCAGGAGTGCGAGAGCAGGAGTGCGAGAGCAGGAGTGCGAGAGCAGGAGTGCGAGAGCAGGAGTGCGAGAGCAGGAGTGTGAGAGCAGGAGTGCGCGAGAGCAGGAGTGCGCGCGAGCAGGAGTGCGCGCGAGCAGGAGTGCGCGCGAGCAGGAGTGCGCGCGAGCAGGAGTGCGCGCGAGCAGGAGTGCGCGCGAGCAGGAGTGTGTGAGCAGGAGTGTGTGAGCAGGAGTGCGTGAGAGCAGGAGTGCGTGAGAGCAGGAGTGCGTGAGCAGGAGTGCGAGAGCAGGAGTGCGTGAGCAGGAGTGTGAGAGCAGGAGTGTGAGAGCAGGAGTGTGAGAGCAGGAGTGTGTGAGCAGGAGTGTGTGAGCAGGAGTGTGTGAGAGCAGGAGTGTGTGAGAGCAGGAGTGTGTGAGCGCAGGAGTGTGTGAGCAGGAGTGTGAGAGCAGGAGTGTGAGAGCAGGAGTGTGTGTGATCAGGAGTGTGTGAGCAGGTTTGATGTTCAGATCAGGAATATGAGCGAATGCTTTTGTTCAGTGCAGATGAAACACTTTTAGTGTGGAAGCATTTTTAAAAAGCTGTAAAAGTGTGAAAAAGTCTCTCCAACAGAAGAGATATTGAGATGAAGAGAAACACATGTAAAGTGTTGATGAACAGAAGAGAGGAGAAGTGGAGTGAGATCTGAAGACACAGTTCAGTGTCTCTCTCTACTGGAGATCTTCAGTATTACAGCAGATCAACACTGCTAAGAAGACTAAGAGCAAGAGGTCCTGATGCTGAGGCGTCCGGCCTCACTTCGGCGATCTTCCTCAATTGCCGCCCCTGATTCCGGTTGCTCTGCGGGAGTCACTCCTCCTAGAAACTCTAGGCTCCATAATTGGAGCTCTTTGTCAATGCATATGCCATCGACTGATGCGTCTTTTACGTTTTTTTAGTGGTCCTGAGGGATAGTTTCTTTTTCTAATGAACAAAATTCACAGGGATATGAAATATTAAGCTTAAATCTACCAAAACATGTTCAGCAGGATCAATTCTGTGAGGAATTTAAGACACTTCTTTCATTTCATTATTAACACAAATTTATTAGTACATTTCCAAGCTTTGATTCGAGAGACATTAGCAAATAAAGAGTGAAATAATCTGCAGCAAAGAGCATTTCTTATATTCTCACTGCTAGATTTGAGTTTTAAAACATTAACATGTTAAAATGTTTCCACAAACACTGTTCATGTTGATTTGCACTGAATTAAAGCGTTAAGAGTAAAATCACACTCAGAGTTGCATCAAGAACAATAACTCTCAATGAAATTTGTGTAGAAATTCAGTAAATGACAACAAATATCCAATGGAATGAATCTATTGTCTTACTATATATATATATATATATATATATAAACAGAGAGTCTAATATCAGATGCTAAACAGATGATCTGATGCAGGAATCATGCAGACACAATGATGTATGCATATTGAATATCACAATAAACAAGATAAAGATCAACAGACTTTAAATGGCGTGTGAAGTGACAGATATTTGTCACATTTGAGCATTGTTATAGTAATTGTAATGAAAGTCATGTGATGAGATCGTGCAGATTGAGTGAATATTTGAGCTGAATTTAGTGCCACTGACGGATGTATGAACGTGTGTTCATGAAAGTCCCTTTAACCAGAGATTGGTTTTTGTGGGGGGAATTTACTGCAATTCCACTAATCTCAACCAGAGTTGTTGATTTGATCTTTAACAGCTGATGGTTTTCTGTTTACTGCATTAGCTGAGAGCTTTTTCACAGAAACAAAATCAAACATCTCTGATATAAACAATAAATGCATATAATAATCTTCTTTTTTAAGCTCCAATATCTGTGCAATTTTGACCCTTGACCGCTGTGACCCTATGCAGGCGATTATCAAAAAAAAATACATTTAAAGATTATTAAGAGATTACAATTTTATTTTAAGAAAAGCATTGCGTCAGACTCAAGGATGTCAAACAGATTGTTATCTGATCAGTTCTCATCCGAGTCTGATCCGATCAGAACACCGGTCCACTACATAGTTAACACCGCAGCGCTCTATATATCAGCTCATCAGAGTCTGATCCGATCAGAACACCGGTCCACTACATAGTCGACACCGCAGCGCTCTATATATCAGCTCATCAGCGTCTGATCCGATCAGAACACCGGTCCACTACATAGTCGACACCGCAGCGCTCTATATATCAGCTCATCAGCGTCTGATCCGATCAGAACACCGGTCCACTACATAGTCAACACCGCAGCGCTCTATATATCAGCTCATCAGCGTCTGATCCGATCAGAACACCGGTCCACTACATAGTTAACACCGCAGCGCTCTATATATCAGCTCATCAGCGTCTGATCCGATCACAACACCGGTCCACTACATAGTCGACACCGCAGCGCTCTATATATCAGCTCATCAGCGTCTGATCCGATCAGAACACCGGTCCACTACATAGTTAACACCGCAGCGCTCTATATATCAGCTCATCAGCGTCTGATCCGATCAGAACACCGGTCCACTACATAGTCGACACCGCAGCGCTCTATATATCAGCTCATCAGCGTCTGATCCGATCAGAACACCGGTCCACTACATAGTTAACACCGCAGCGCTCTATATATCAGCTCATCAGAGTCTGATCCCATCAGAACACCGGTCCACTACATAGTTAACACCGCAGCGCTCTATATATCAGCTCATCAGAGTCTGATCCGATCAGAACACCGGTCCACTACATAGTCGACACCGCAGCGCTCTATATATCAGCTCATCAGCGTCTGATCCGATCAGAACACCGGTCCACTACATAGTCGACACCGCAGCGCTCTATATATCAGCTCATCAGCGTCTGATCCGATCAGAACACCGGTCCACTACATAGTCAACACCGCAGCGCTCTATATATCAGCTCATCAGCGTCTGATCCGATCAGAACACCGGTCCACTACATAGTCAACACCGCAGCGCTCTATATATCAGCTCATCAGCGTCTGATCCGATCAGAACACCGGTCCACTACATAGTCAACACCGCAGCGCTCTATATATCAGCTCATCAGCGTCTGATCCGATCAGAACACCGGTCCACTACATAGTCAACACTGCAGCGCTCTATATAAGGCAAGGCAAGGCAAGTTTATTTGTATAGCACATTTCATACACAATGGTAATTCAAAGTGCTTTACATAAAGAAGAATGATAAAAATAAAACATTAAAAATGATTAAAAGAATAAAAAGATAATACGTATAAAATAAAATGCAAACAGTTCGGACATAGCACAGTGCTCAATCTGCAAATGCATAGGTACAAAGATGTGTTTTGAGTCTTGATTTGAATGTGGCTACTGTTGGAGCACACCTGATCTCTTCTGGAAGCTGGTTCCAGCTGCGGCTGGCGTAACAGCTAAAAGCAGACTCTCCTTGCTTTGAGTGAACCCTGGGTATTACTAAGTGACTTGATCCTGATGATCTTAGTGATCTGTTAGGTTTATATTCTATGAGCATATCTGCAATGTATTGAGGTCCTAGGCCATTGAGTGATTTATAAACAAGTAACAGTACTTTAAAATTAATTCTAAATGTAACTGGAAGCCAGTGCAAGGAGGACTGGTGTGATGTGTTCATATTTTCTGGTTCTGCTCAGAATCCTGGCAGCAGCATTCTGTACGAGCTGCAGCTGTCTTATGGTCTTTTTGGGAAGGCCGGTGAGGAGCCCATTACAATAATCCACCCTGCTGGTGATGAAAGCATGAACAAGTTTCTCTAAGTCTTGATTGGAGACAAAGCATCTAATTCTTGCAATATTTTTGAGATGATAATATGCTGATTTAGTTATTGTTTTTACATGGCTACTGAAACTCAGGTCTGACTCCAAAATCACACCAAGATTCCTGACCTGATTTTTAGTTGTTTGACCCCTAGAGTGAAGGTATGCGTTCACTTTGAGAACTTCATCTTTGTTTCCAAATGCAATGACTTCAGTTTTGTCTTTGTTTAACTGAAGGAAGTTTAGGCACATCCAGTTTTTAATTTCATCAATGCATTGACACAGGGAGTCAATGGGGCTGTAATCATTAGGTGATAACGCGAGGTAAATCTGGGTGTCATCTGCATAGCTGTGATATGCAATTTGGTTCTTTCTCATTATTTGGCTCAGTGGCAGCATATATAAGTTGAACAGGAGGGGTGCAAGTATTGAACCTTGAGGGACTCCGCATGTCATGGATGTCCACTCAGACTTATGGTCACCGATACTCACATAATAACCTCTCCCTTCTAAGTATGACCTGAACCATTTAAGAACCATCTCAGAAAGCCCAACCCAGTTTTCCAGCCTGTAGAATGTTGTGATCTATGGTGTCAAACGCAGCACTGAGGTCGAGTAAAACCAGCACTGATAATTTACCTGAGTCTGTGTTAAGACGAATATCATTAATTATCTTTATGAGTGCTGTCTCTGTGCTGTGATGTGGTCGGAAACCAGACTGAAAGTTGTCAAAGTATCCATTCAAGCTTAAGAACTTGTTCAGCTGATTGAAAACAACTTTTTCAATGATCTTGCCTATGAAAGGTAGATTTGAGATTGGTCTGTAATTGCTCAATACGATGTTGTCCAGATTGCTCTTTTTCAGAAGGGGCTTAACAACTGCAGTGTGATGGCCGCTGACGGGACCACACATTTAAGTTACCTGTGATGAGAGTGGAGGTCTGCTGCTACCGGGACTTGCTGTTGCTGTTGGGAGATCCATCCCAATAAAGGACCGGCTGGCGACTTTTGCCGTGACTTTGTTCCACTGGGCTAATCCATTCAGGAAATAAGCCAGGGGTGTGTGTGTGAGAAATGGTCTTGTCCTTTGAGTATATAAGATGCCCAGGTGTAACAATTAGGAGGTCAGGTCATGTTTTATTTTTTGATTTAAATTTGTTTTTTTTGGTTATTTGTCTCTTTATTTTCATTTAGTTATGAAGTTATTTTCTTTGTAATTTTGATTGGTTATTTTGTATCAAATAAATATGATTTTGTTGTTTGGAAATCCTGTGTTCCTCGCCTTGGATTGCTTGGTCCCTCACATATGGTGTCAGAAGTGGGATCAATAGAGGACGCAGGTTTCCAATTGTTTTTTTCCTATTTCACCTTTTTTTTTTTTGACTTCCGGACATTGGGCTGAGCCATGAGTCGGACTGGGAGAAAAGGGACCCAAAGGACAGGCCAGGAAGAAAAGGTGGAAATAGTGGAGGATGGTGTGGAAGTTGCTGCAGAGGAGTTTGAAGGTCGGGAGCCCACACTTGCAGACCTGACAAATTTGTTTCGAGCACACATGACACAAATGGATGCTCGTGAGTCGGTGAGAGTCCAAGAGCAAAAGGAACAAGAACGACGATTCATACAGTGAATGTATGTCCTGGGGAGATGCAGGAGAGGGACTCTGATTCTTGTCGAGCACTATCTAAAGAAAGTGAAGGAGGACTTAATCCAATGGACCACCATAGAGGTCAGTCCATGTTTAAAGAGCCGAAATTAGAAAAAATTAAGTGACTCTGATGACATAGAACACTTCTTGATAACATTTGAAAGGATTGCTACAGTGTGTTGTTGGCCCAAGGCTGACTGGGGTTTCCATCTAATCCCGCTCCTGACTGGCAAAGCTCGGGCAGCCTATGTACTTATGGACATTGATGAGTCCCTTATTTATGATAATGTGAAGTCTGCTATTCTGTGCAAGTATGACATTAATCCAGAAACCTACCGACAAAGATTTCGTTCTCTGGAAGTTGACTCATCTGAGAGTCCCAAAGAGTTGTATGCTAGGCTGAAGGAGCTCTATGGGAAATGAATTCGACCTAAAGGTAAAACGGTTGAGGAAATTGGAGAAATAATTATTCTTGAACAGTATCTTCGAATGCTTTCTCCCGAGCTCCAGGTATGGATACGTGAGCGGGGCCCTGAAACCGCTTCCGAAGCTGCATCATTGGCGGACGTATTTGTGTCAGCTCGGGGAAGGAACCAGTCATGGAGTTGGCAGGGTGGTAGAGAGCCTCGTAGGCCTCAGGGGTTTCATCAGACCCAAAATAAATACTCTGGTAAGCCACTTACAGGAGGGGAACTTGAGCCTGTGACACAATTTAAACCCCCTAAGAGAGTGCCTATTTGTTATTTGTGTGGCCAAGAAGGTCATACCAAACCTGTTTGCCCAAAGAATGTTGTCAAGTTATCTCAAGTGTGTTATGTTCCCAGAATGAAGGCTGCTTCTGTTAAGTCGGGACCGTCTTTAAAGATCATCACCGTAGAGGTCAACGGCAAAGAGCTCCCTGCTTTAGTGGATACTGGCAGTGACCAGACTTTGGTACATAGACAGTTTATTTCTCCTGCATCAATCAATCTATCTGAAAAAAAACTGATATGCTGTGTTCATGGGGATGAGAAGCTGTTGCCTACCGCTGATCTGTATATCAAAGTACAGGGACAGACTTATCTCCTTGATGTTGGGGTAGCGGATAACTTGCCTTATCCTGTGGTTCTTGGACATGATTTACCAGTGCTTTTGGATTTACTGCAGTCTGGACAACTTTGTAATGTGGTGGTCACCAGGGCCAAAATGAGGCAAGTAGAGGAACCACTGCAGACACTGGGTACTTTGCCTTTCTTTGGTGTTGATATTGAAGCAGAACCATCAAAGTCTCGGAAATCACGCAGTGCAAGAAGGCAGGACAAATTTGCATATAATGTTTCTAAGATTCCTGGTGACCCTTTATGTGACTTGTCTAAAAATTTACAGGTGCCTACCAACATTATCCAGCTTCAGCAGGAGGACGTCAGCCTTGTACCATACTTTGAGAAGGCACACCAGGAAGCTTCGCCCAATGCAGAGAACACTAACCAGGCTGAACGGTATCTATTCCAAAAAGGTATTCTGTATCGCCAGTTTGAGTCTACAACCCAGCTTGTCGTGCCACAAAGTGTCCGGGAGATAATACTTAAGCTGAGCCATTCGGTTCCCTGGGCTGGCCACTTAGGAAAACATAAGACCTTAGCTCGAATTAAAAGACTTTTCTACTGGCCAGGATTAAGCAGGGAAGTGACACAATACTGCAAGAGTTGTCCTGAGTGTCAGAAAGTCTCCTTGAAAGGTCCTTACCGAGCTCCATTACAACCTCTACCTGTCATTGGTACACCCTTTGAGAGACTGGGTATGGATATTGTGGGCCCTGTAGAAAGGAGTCGAGCAGGAAATCGATTTATGCTTGTTATAACAGATTATGCGACCAGATATCCGGAGGTGTTTCCAATGAAGTCCATTAAAGCCAAGTATGTGGCGACCTGTTTGATACAACTTTTTTCAAGAGTTGGATTTCCCTGTCAGGTTCTTACGGATCAGGGTACTAACTTTATGTCTACTCTCTTAAAGCAGGTGTATAAGCTTCTCGGTATTGAAAGTTTGCGTACTACACCTTACCACCCGCAAACCGATGGCCTCACAGAACGTTTCAATCAAACATTCAAACAAATGCTTCGTAAGTTCATCGGTGAGTCAGGCAAGGATTGGGACCAGTGGTTACCCTACCTCTTGTTTGCCTATCGGGAAGTTCCCCAGGCTTCGACTGGGTTCTCTCCCTTTGAGTTGTTATATGGACATGAGGTGAGGGGCCCTTTGACCATGCTTCGAGAACTGTGGGAAGGAACTCGGGGTTGCGGGGACCCTGTGAATGTGGTCTCTTATGTAGTGCGGATGAGAGAACGGTTGGAGGCAATGACACAACTGGCACAAGCTCACATGGCTGAGGCACAAAGATATCAGAAGTCATGGTATGATCGGTCAACTAGGGAGCGGAGTTTTAACCCAGGCCAGAAGGTGTTGGTTATGCTACCAAGTCAAGAGAGCAAACTGTTGGCGAAGTGGCAGGGTCCATTTGAAATCAAGCGGCAGCTTGGACCCACCACTTATGAAATTTCCACACCAGGATTGGACCGGTCTAGTAAGAAACTACATATTAACTTGCTTAAAGAGTGGGTTCCTCGTCCTGAGAGAAAGTCCCCAGTCCTGATGATTCAGCAGGTGATTGAGGAGGAAGAACGGGAGGAGCAATATTTGCCTCAGCCGAACACTGAATGTGTGAAGTTGGAGCATCTGCCAAGAGATTGCCAGGCACAGGTGAGGGCTCTCTGCCACCCTGATCTTTTTAGTTTGACTCCTATCCCACCCCACGAATAAGTGACCTTATTGACCGCCTGGGTCAAAGCAAGTATCTGACCACCATCGACCTCGCCAAAGGATACTGGCAAATTCCTCTTACTTTACAATCTAGAGAGTTGACTGCCTTTCGAACACCATGGGGGCTATTTCATTTCCGGGTCCTCTCCTTTGGCCTGCATGGAGCTCCAGCCACTTTTCAGAGACTGATGGATCAGGTGTTGCATGGTTTGTCTTTCACAGCTGCTTATTTGGATGACATTGTTATCTATAGTGACACTTGGGAACAGCACTTGCAACACCTTCAAGAAGTGCTGCAGAGACTTCAACGAGCGGGCCTCACTGTTAATCCCCTTAAATGTGCTGTGGCTCGAACCGAAGTCGAATATCTGGGCTACGTCATTGGTAACGGGGTGGTCAGACCCCAGGTGAAGAAAGTCGAAGTTATTCAGCAGTGTCCGTTACCTCAAACGCGTAAAGAATTAAGATCCTTCCTTGGTATGGCAGGCTTTTATAACCGATTCATTCTTAATTTCTCTGGCAGAGCAGCAGCCTTGACGGATATGGTGGGCTCAAGATGCCCTAACCAACTTCAGTGGTCTGAGGAAGCAAGGATGGCCTTCAAAGACATTCAGATGGCCCTGGGTGAGGACTCAGTGTTACATAATCCTGATTTTAATCAGATGTTTGTTGTGCAAACAGATGCTTCTGAACGAGGTATTGGAGCTGTGCTACTGCAAGGGTCACCTGACGGACGCCAACTTGTTGCATGTATTAGCCGGAAACTCTTCCCAAGAGAAGTGCGATATTCTACCATCGAAAAGGAGTGCTTAGCAGTGAAATGGGCTTTGGATTCCCTAAAATATTACCTGTTGGGGAGAGAGTTTGTGGAAACCGACCATAAGGCCCTACAATGGCTGGAAAGGATGAAGGACACGAATAGTAGAATTACCCGATGGTATTTGGCTATGCAGCCCTACAGATTCACTGTCCAGTATGTTCCCGGGAAACTCAATGTTACGGCGGACTTCCTCTCTCGATGTGTCAGTGAGGTTCCTGAAGGGGGGGGGAGTGTGATGGCCGCTGACGGGACCACACATTTAAGTTACCTGTGATGAGAGTGGAGGTCTGCTGCTACCGGGACTTGCTGTTGCTGTTGGGAGATCCATCCCAATAAAGGACCGGCTGGCGACTTTTGCCGTGACTTTGTTCCACTGGGCTAATCCATTCAGGAAATAAGCCAGGGGTGTGTGTGTGAGAAATGGTCTTGTCCTTTGAGTATATAAGATGCCCAGGTGTAACAATTAGGAGGTCAGGTCATGTTTTATTTTTTGATTTAAATTTGTTTTTTTTGGTTATTTGTCTCTTTATTTTCATTTAGTTATGAAGTTATTTTCTTTGTAATTTTGATTGGTTATTTTGTATCAAATAAATATGATTTTGTTGTTTGGAAATCCTGTGTTCCTCACCTTGGATTGCTTGGTCCCTCACATGCAGTTTTTAGGGAATTTGGAAAAGTCCCAGAAAGAAGTGAGGCATTTACCACTTCTAGGATATCTGCTTCTAAACAGTTAAACACGCTTTTGAAAAAAGATGTGGGAAGTATGTCAAGGGCGCAGGTTGATGTTTTAAGGTGCTGTACTGTTTCTTCCAAAATTTTACCATCAATTGCTTCGAAAACAGACATAATAGCTACTTTCTGAGATTGTGGTCTGATCCGTTTTACCCCAGTGCAGCTCAAGGATGTGCTGATCGCCTTTCTGATATTATTTATTTTCTCAGAGAAGAAGGAAGCAAACTCACAGCATTTGCTGTCTGAGAGCATTTCACTGGGAATCTGCCTTGGGGGATTTGTTAGTCTCTCTACAGTAGCAAAAAGAGTGCGGGTGTTGTTTAAGTTTCTGTTTATAATATTTGAGAAGAAGGTCTGTCTAGCTTTGCCTAGTTCCACATTGAAAGCATGAAGGTTATCTTTATAGATGTTATAGTGGACGCTCAGCTTTTCTGCATTGTCTTTTCATATTTTGCACTGCTGTTGAATTCCTCCAGGGTGCTTTTTGTCTGCCACTCTTCTTCCTGACTTTCACAGGAGCAATGTTATCAATAACATTCTGAACTTTTGAGTTAAAAGAATCAAGAAGAAAATCAACAGAGTCTGCAGATATGCTTGGTGTTAAAGATATAGCCTTCATAAACAGAGCACTAGTATTCTCATTTAAGCATCGCTTTTTGACCGAGATAGATCTAGCTTCAACAGTCGGAGAGATCAATATATCAAAGAAAATACAGAAATGATCTGATAGAGCTACATCCTTAATGACAATGGATGAGATGTTTAGACCCTTACTGATAATTAAATCTAGTGTATGTCCTCGATTGTGTGTGGGTCTATGTACATGCTGAGTCAGATCAAAAGTATTCAAAACTGTTAGAATTTCTTTTGCCATTTTGGATTCTGCATTTTCTATGTGGATGTTAAAGTCCCCAGTAATAGCAAGACAGTCAAACTCTGAGGAAGTTGCTGATAACAGTTCTGTAAAGTCCTCCACAAAGGCTGGAGAGTATTTTGGAGGCCTGTAAATGACTAAAAGTAGAATGCGAGGAGCACCTTTTAACACAATACCCAAATATTCAAAAGACAAGTAATCACCAAATGACACTTGCTTGCATTGATAGACATCTTTAAATAGAGCAGCTTCACCTCCACCTCTCCTAACAGCTCTGCAGACACTCATAAAAGTAAAGTTAGGAGGGGCTGTTTCATTCAGGATTGTTGAACTGCAACTGTCTTCAAGCCATGTTTCATTTAGAAGCATAAAATCTAGATTGTTTGTGGTTATTAAATCATTGACTAGAAGTGATTTATTTTTAAGTGAACGGATGTTTAAAAGTGCTAACTTAACAGTCTTACTTTCTGTCTCTACAGTAATCTTAGTTTGGCGTGCAATATGCAACAGATTAAGTGGGTTTGCCAAACTGTTTGAGAAGGCCTTTGGCTTTATATCACGTAATAAAACTGAAATAGAGAAAGCAACAGGCACACTGGGTTCCCGCTTGTTCTGTAAACATTTGACAAAGTCACTGTTATCATAGCGGGGACCCGGCACACATCACTGAGAGCTTTTATCAGTTGTTTTTGGTTCACCTAGAACAGATGGAGGAGGGTGAGGGCCCTGGCGTTGTGGTAGCGGCCGAAGAGCTCTCGCAGGAGGAATGGGAGGTTGAGCTGGGCCCACAGGCTTTGGTGGTTGTGGAGCTCGCCGCTTTTTTGTTGATGTCTGGGGGATCGCAGCAAAAGAGTGGGCGAGTTTGGTTCCAGCATACACCAGTTCCTCCATTTTCTCAGAGAAACACAGCAGGGGAGATGCTGGGGAGAGGGATAACGTATCCGGTGAGAGAGGCTGTTGCTCTGGTGTTACTGGTGGCTGTAATATGTTGTCCTGGCCCTGGCTGTTTTCCCGAAAGTCGTCCTTGGCTGCTGAAACTTGGAGCAGTTCTAACACGTCACTGTCTATCGGTGAGCTCTCTGGGCAGGGCTCAGTCAGGTATATATATATCAGCTCATCAACGTCTGATCCGATCACAACACCGGACACTACATAGTCGACACCGCAGTGCTCTATATATCAGCTCATCAGCGTCTGATCCGATCAGAACACCGGTCCACTACATAGACTAAAAAAATAAAAAAAATCTGCATATTGAATATCAGACTAAACAAGATAAAGATCAACAGACTTTAAATGGCGTGTGAAGTGACAGATATTTGTCACATTTGAGCATTGTTATAGTAATTGTAATGAAAGTCATGTGATAAGATCGTGCAGATTGAGTGAATATTTGAGCTGAATTTAGTGACACTGACGGATGTATGAACGTGTGTTCATGAAAGTCCCTTTAACCAGAGATTGGTTTTTGTGGGGGGAATTTACTGCAATTCCACTAATCTCAACCAGAGTTGTTGATTTGATCTTTAACAGCTGATGGTTTTCCGTTTACTGCATTAGCTGAGAGCTTTTTCACAGAAACAAAATCAAAAATCTCTAATATAAACAATAAATGCATATAATAATCTTCTTTTGACACATAAGAGCTCCAATATCTGTGCAATATTGACCCTTGACCCCTGTAACCCTATGCAGGTGATTATCAGAATTACAGCAGAGTTTAAAGATTATTAAGGGATTTAAATTTTATTTTATGGGAAGCATTGCGTCAGACTCAAGGATGTCAAACAGCTCGTTATATCAGATCAGTTCTGCTGCTTTTGTGTTATAATGAAGATTTCACTCATTTAATCAGAATCAAGATCTGAGGTTTAATAACTGAACACTGGCTGAGAGTTTAATCTGAAACGTGATTTATCTGCCATTCCACTAAACCACACAGAAGATCTGACTACATAGTCGACACCGCAGCGCTCTATATATCAGCTCATCAGCGTCTGATCCGATCAGAACACCGGTTCACTACATAGTCGACACCGCAGAGCTCTATATATCAGCTCATCAGCGTCTGATCCGATCAGAACACCGGTTCACTACATAGTCGACACCGCAGTGCTCTATATATCAGCTCATCAGCGTCTGATCCGATCAGAACACCGGTTCACTACATAGTCGACACCGCAGAGCTCTATATATCAGCTCATCAGCGTCTGATCCGATCAGAACACCGGTCCACTACATAGTCGACACCGCAGAGCTCTATATATCAGCTCATCAGCGTCTGATCCGATCAGAACACCGGTCCACTACATAGTGAACACCGCAGAGCTCTATATATCAGCTCATCAGCGTCTGATCCGATCAGAACACCGGTCCACTACATAGTGAACACCGCAGAGCTCTATATATCAGCTCATCAGCGTCTGATCCGATCAGAACACCGGTCCACTACATAGTCGACACCGCAGAGCTCTATATATCAGGGCATCAGCGTCTGATCCGATCAGAACACCGGTCCACTACATAGTCGACACCGCAGAGCTCTATATATCAGGGCATCAGCGTCTGATCCGATCAGAACACCGGTCCACTACATAGTCGACACCGCAGTGCTCTATATATCAGCTCATCAGCGTCTGATCCGATCAGAACACCGGTCCACTACATAGTCGACACCGCAGAGCTCTATATATCAGCTCATCAGCGTCTGATCCGATCAGAACACCGGTCCACTACATAGTCGACACCGCAGTGCTCTATATATCAGCTCATCAGCGTCTGATCCGATCAGAACACCGGTCCACTACATAGTCGACACCGCAGCGCTCTATATATCAGCTCATCAGCGTCTGATCCGATCACAACACCGGTCCACTACATAGTCAACACCGCAGTGCTCTATATATCAGCTCATCAGCGTCTGATCCGATCAGAACACCGGTCCACTACATAGTCAACACCGCAGCGCTCTATATATCAGCTCATCAGCGTCTGATCCGATCAGAACACCGGTCCACTACATAGACTAAAAAAATAAAAAAAATCTGCATATTGAATATCACAATAAACAAGATAAAGATCAACAGACTTTAAATGGCGTGTGAAGTGACAGATATTTGTCACATTTGAGCATTGTTATAGTAATTGTAATGAAAGTCATGTGATAAGATCGTGCAGATTGAGTGAATATTTGAGCTGAATTTAGTGCCACTGACGGATGTATGAACGTGTGTTCATGAAAGTCCCTTTAACCAGAGATTGGTTTTTGTGGGGGGAATTTACTGCAATTCCACTAATCTCAACCAGAGTTGTTGATTTGATCTTTAACAGCTGATGGTTTTCCATTTACTGCATTAGCTGAGAGCTTTTTCACAGAAACAAAATCAAACATCTCTGATATAAACAATAAATGCATATAATAATCTTCTTTTGACACATAAGAGCTCCAATATCTGTGCAATATTGACCCTTGACCCCTGTAACCCTATGCAGGTGATTATCAGAATTACAGCAGAGTTTAAAGATTATTAAGGGATTTAAATTTTATTTTATGGGAAGCATTGCGTCAGACTCAAGGATGTCAAACAGCTCGTTATATCAGATCAGTTCTGCTGCTTTTGTGTTATAATGAAGATTTCACTCATTTAATCAGAATCAAGATCTGAGGTTTAATAACTGAACACTGGCTGAGAGTTTAATCTGAAACGTGATTTATCTGCCATTCCACTAAACCACACAGAAGATCTGACTACATAGTCGACACCGCAGCGCTCTATATATCAGCTCATCAGCATCTGATCCGATCAGAACACCGGTCCACTACATAGTCGACACCGCAGCGCTCTATATATCAGCTCATCAGCGTCTGATCCGATCAGAACACCGGTTCACTACATAGTCGACACCGCAGTGCTCTATATATCAGCTCATCAGCGTCTGATCCGATCAGAACACCGGTTCACTACATAGTCGACACCGCAGTGCTCTATATATCAGCTCATCAGCGTCTGATCCGATCACAACACCGGTCCACTACATAGTCAAAACCGCAGTGCTCTATATATCAGCTCATCAGCGTCTGATCCGATCACAACACCGGTCCACTACATAGTCAAAACCGCAGTGCTCTATATATCAGCTCATCAGCGTCTGATCCGATCACAACACCGGTCCACTACATAGTCAAAACCGCAGTGCTCTATATATCAGCTCATCAGCGTCTGATCCGATCACAACACCGGTCCACTACATAGTCAAAACCGCAGTGCTCTATATATCAGCTCATCAGCATCTGATCCGATCAGAACACCGGTCCACTACATAGTCAAAACCGCAGTGCTCTATATATCAGCTCATCAGCATCTGATCCGATCAGAACACCGGTCCACTACATAGTCAAAACCGCAGTGCTCTATATATCAGCTCATCAGCATCTGATCCGATCACAACACCGGTCCACTACATAGTCAAAACCGCAGTGCTCTATATATCAGCTCATCAGCGTCTGATCCGATCACAACACCGGTCCACTACATAGTCAAAACCGCAGTGCTCTATATATCAGCTCATCAGCGTCTGATCCGATCACAACACCGGTCCACTACATAGTCAAAACCGCAGTGCTCTATATATCAGCTCATCAGCGTCTGATCCGATCACAACACCGGTCCACTACATAGTCAAAACCGCAGTGCTCTATATATCAGCTCATCAGCATCTGATCCGATCAGAACACCGGTCCACTACATAGTCAAAACCGCAGTGCTCTATATATCAGCTCATCAGCATCTGATCCGATCAGAACACCGGTCCACTACATAGTCAAAACCGCAGTGCTCTATATATCAGCTCATCAGCATCTGATCCGATCAGAACACCGGTCCACTACATAGTCAAAACCGCAGTGCTCTATATATCAGCTCATCAGCGTCTGATCCGATCACAACACCGGTCCACTACATAGTCGACACCGCAGCGCTCTATATATCAGCTCATCAGCGTCTGATCCGATCAGAACACCGGTTCACTACATAGTCGACACCGCAGCGCTCTATATATCAGCTCATCAGCGTCTGATCCGATCAGAACACCGGTTCACTACATAGTCGACACCGCAGCGCTCTATATATCAGCTCATCAGCGTCTGATCCGATCACAACACCGGTTCACTACATAGTCAAAACCGCAGTGCTCTATATATCAGCTCATCAGAGTCTGATCCGATCAGAACACCGGTCCACTACATAGTCGACACCGCAGTGCTCTATATATCAGCTCATCAGCGTCTGATCCGATCACAACACCGGTCCACTACATAGTCAAAACCGCAGTGCTCTATATATCAGCTCATCAGCGTCTGATCCGATCTCAACACCGGTCCACTACATAGTCAAAACCGCAGTGCTCTATATATCAGCTCATCAGCGTCTGATCCGATCAGAACACCGGTCCACTACATAGTCAAAACCGCAGTGCTCTATATATCAGCTCATCAGCGTCTGATCCGATCACAACACCGGTCCACTACATAGTCAAAACCGCAGTGCTCTATATATCAGCTCATCAGCGTCTGATCCGATCACAACACCGGTTCACTACATAGTCGACACCGCAGTGCTCTATATATATCAGCTCATCAGCGTCTGATCCGATCAGAACACCGGTTCACTACATAGTCGACACCGCAGTGCTCTATATATATCAGCTCATCAGCGTCTGATCCGATCACAACACCGGTTCACTACATAGTCGACACCGCAGTGCTCTATATATCAGCTCATCAGCGTCTGATCCGATCAGAACACCGGTCCACTAAATAGTCGACACCGCAGAGCTCTATATATCAGCTCATCAGCGTCTGATCCGATCAGAACACCGGTCCACTACATAGTCGACACCGCAGCGCTGTATATATCAGCTCATCAGCGTCTGATCCGATCAGAGCACAGGTTCACTACATAGTCGACACCGCAGCGCTGTATATATCAGCTCATCAGCGTCTGATCCGATCAGAACACCGGTTCACTACATAGTCGACACCGCAGAGCTCTATATATCAGCTCATCAGAGTCTGATCCGATCAGAACACCGGTTCACTACATAGTCGACGCCGCAGAGCTCTATATATCAGCTCATCAGCGTCTGATCCGATCAGAACACCGGTTCACTACATAGTCGACACCGCAGCGCTCTATATATCAGCTCATCAGCGTCTGATCCGATCACAACACCGGTTCACTACATAGTCAAAACCGCAGTGCTCTATATATCAGCTCATCAGAGTCTGATCCGATCAGAACACCGGTCCACTACATAGTCGACACCGCAGTGCTCTATATTTCAGCTCATCAGCGTCTGATCCGATCACAACACCGGTCCACTACATAGTCAAAACCGCAGTGCTCTATATATCAGCTCATCAGCGTCTGATCCGATCACAACACCGGTCCACTACATAGTCAAAACCGCAGTGCTCTATATATCAGCTCATCAGCGTCTGATCCGATCACAACACCGGTCCACTACATAGTCAAAACCGCAGTGCTCTATATATCAGCTCATCAGCGCCTGATCCGATCACAACACCGGTCCACTACATAGTCAAAACCGCAGTGCTCTATATATCAGCTCATCAGCGTCTGATCCGATCACAACACCGGTTCACTACATAGTCGACACCGCAGTGCTCTATATATCAGCTCATCAGCGTCTGATCCGATCACAACACCGGTTCACTACATAGTCGACACCGCAGTGCTCTATATATATCAGCTCATCAGCGTCTGATCCGATCAGAACACCGGTTCACTACATAGTCGACACCGCAGTGCTCTATATATATCAGCTCATCAGCGTCTGATCCGATCACAACACCGGTTCACTACATAGTCGACACCGCAGTGCTCTATATATCAGCTCATCAGCGTCTGATCCGATCAGAACACCGGTCCACTAAATAGTCGACACCGCAGAGCTCTATATATCAGCTCATCAGCGTCTGATCCGATCAGAACACCGGTCCACTACATAGTCGACACCGCAGCGCTGTATATATCAGCTCATCAGCGTCTGATCCGATCAGAGCACCGGTTCACTACATAGTCGACACCGCAGCGCTGTATATATCAGCTCATCAGCGTCTGATCCGATCAGAACACCGGTTCACTACATAGTCGACACCGCAGAGCTCTATATATCAGCTCATCAGAGTCTGATCCGATCAGAACACCGGTTCACTACATAGTCGACGCCGCAGAGCTCTATATATCAGCTCATCAGCGTCTGATCCGATCAGAACACCGGTCCACTACATAGTCAACACCGCAGCGCTCTATATGTCAGCTCATCAGCGTCTGATCCGATCAGAACACCGGTCCACTACATAGTCGACACCGCAGCGCTCTATATGTCAGCTCATCAGAGTCTGATCCGATCAGAACACCGGTCCACTACATAGTCGACACCGCAGCGCTCTATATGTCAGCTCATCAGAGTCTGATCCGATCAGAACACCGGTCCACTACATAGTCGACACCGCAGCGCTCTATATATCAGCTCATCAGAGTCTGATCCGATCAGAACACCGGTCCACTACATAGTCGACACCGCAGCGCTCTATATATCAGCTCATCAGCGTCTGATCCGATCAGAACACCGGTCCACTACATAGTCGACACCGCAGAGCTCTATATATCAGCTCATCAGAGTCTGATCCGATCAGAACACCGGTCCACTACATAGTCGACACCGCAGAGCTCTATATATCAGCTCATCAGAGTCTGATCCGATCAGAACACCGGTCCACTACATAGTCGACACCGCAGAGCTCTATATATCAGCTCATCAGAGTCTGATCCGATCAGAACACCGGTCCACTACATAGTCGACACCGCAGCGCTCTATATATCAGCTCATCAGCGTCTGATCCGATCAGAACACCGGTCCACTACATAGTCGACACCGCAGCACTCTATATATCAGCTCATCAGCGTCTGATCCGATCAGAACACCGGTCCACTACATAGTCGACACCGCAGCGCTCTATATATCAGCTCATCAGAGTCTGATCCGATCAGAACACCGGTCCACTACATAGTCGACACCGCAGCGCTCTATATATCAGCTCATCAGCGTCTGATCCGATCAGAACACCGGTCCACTACATAGTCGACACCGCAGCGCTCTATATATCAGCTCATCAGCGTCTTCAGCATCTAAGTCTAAAGACATCCTGGAATTTGTACTGACCACAGAGAGTCAGGACCTCGGTTTAACGTCTCATCCGTAAGACGGTGCTTGTTGCAGTGCAGTGTCCCCGTCACTATACTGGGGCATTAAGACCCAAATAGAGCACGCCCCCTGCTGGCCTCACTAACATCTCTTCCAGCAGCAACCAAGTCATTCCTAGGAGTCTCCCATCCAGGAAATAACCAGCCTCAGCCCTGCTTAGCTTCAGTGGGACACCAGTCTTGGCCTACAGGGAGACATTGCTGTCGGCAAGTGTACACACAAATAAAAACAAGGGTTAACTTTTCAAATGTTGCTCTTACTTTTAAAAGTCTACCTTTGACTACTTCCTCAACACAGAGACCCCGTCCCACTCCTCCGTCCAATCAGCAGCATTCCTTCAATCACAGTGTGTTTCTTGCAACATAACCACATCTAACTGTTTCTGTTTATACACCTCAAACATTTCTGCTCTTTTCCTCATTTCCCTCGCTGTTTCCCTCACATTCACTGTTGCAATATTCACTTCACTCATGTTTAGTGGAAAGAAAGAGACTAAGAACCATAAAAACACTCACACACACTCACACACACTCACCACTTTAATAGCCATTAGGCTTTCTCACTGCATTCACTGGCATCATCAGAGATTAGTTTGCTCACTATCTTTTTTAACCGATAAACTTCTTTGTTGGTAAACGGACCTTTTTGCATCAACAAAAAACTCAAAAACACAAACTCCAGTCTTATTTTTTGTGGCTTTTAAGAACATTTTTATGTCGTCCAAATCATAATTGCGACTGGAGAATTCACACTGAGAGAAGTTGATGTTTGAGTCAGAATATTCACTATCACTTTCCATCTCCATTATAAACGTCTTCATGTCAGCTTTCTTAGCTCGAACACCTTTGAGTTCATCACATTTGTTCCTTTTTGATGGCGCTTTGAATTCACTGTTGAATTTGAATTCAATTCTGTTCTCCTTGTTTTTACCAGGACAAACGCAAACTAAATGACCCAGCTCGCCACAGTTAAAACATTTCATTTTGTCCGTGGTAGCGTAAATCACATAATCAAAATCATCAACATTGATGTGCAAAGATAAGTCCAGATCTTTTATGATCATGTAAACGAATCGCCTAAACGAAATCACATGTTTTAAAAGAGGAGATTGACCGCCAATTGGTATCGTTTTGATCGGTGACAGTAATTTAGCATAACGGGACAAGATTCTTATTAATTTTTTCTCGTCGATTCTCGTCGCTTACGAATGGCAGAACATTTCTTGGATGACATTGACAATGGAAGTACAGGAGTGAACAGATTTTCAACCACTATTCCAGTTTCAACAACCTCATTTGCTTTTTCGACCAAGCTAAGAAAGATAACAGTGGCACCATTCATTCTTGAGGCCGACATGATACGTTCATGTCCCACAACCTCACCAACAGCTAGACAACAATCCTCCACGCTCACCGCCGACGCCACTTTCACTCCATGGCGCCGCGTGAGTTTACTCAAAACCTGCGACCGTGGGGCCGTCATGCTGCCCGCACAAGAAACGATAGCACACGGCCCTACTAACAAAAACAACACTAAATAACAAACACTAAATCAAGAACAAAACAGAAAAAGAAAAGCAAGAAAGAAAAGATTCAATCAAACACTCCAACCTACACACACCACTCCATTCACTCAGGCTCAACACACACACCGGAAGTGAGAGAGTGAGAGTGAGTGAGTGAGTGAGTGAGTGAGTGAGTGAGTGAGAGAGAGAGAGAGAGAGAGAGCGCAACACAACAACGAGGAAATGAAAAATACATTTTATTCAAAATTTGAAAGACTTCACAGAATCTTCAGAAAATGAAACAAAACAACTTCAGTATTGATTAGGTGAGTAAAGAGATTGTGTCGAACTTGCAGCAAAAGTTTTTGATGGTCACGAAAAGAAGAAGTCGACCACAACTACAACACCTTTTGTTTTCACGTGATATTTTCTAAGAATCAAAGACCCCATATTCATTCTCAGAATCAGAGTCATAATCAGAGTTTCTAGTTCTAAGAATTAAAGTTAATTTCCTCTGGTGAAGGTATAAACTGCTGAGCAACATCACATTCTGCGCTGGATTCCTGCTCTGTTCAGCTCATCACAAGGTGATTAAAACATTTATCTTTAATTTCTGACTTTTCATTCATTCATTATTGAATTTTGTTGCCTGTTACAGTAATGAAACAGTTACCTACGTTTTCCATCGTTGATGTAGAAATATGTTTTATATTGAACTGTTTTATTCCTTAAGAGGAACTGTAATTTATTTCCATGTTGTAATGAGAATGAAATCAATCAGGAAAGTGTTGAATCTTCCTTGTTTCTATAGAGGGATGAACTAGAACAAGGAAAGACTGATGATCTAATCTTTTATTTTCTTCTCTTCTGTCGTTCTTTCAGGGCTTCTTGATGTTTTGTGATGATCCATTAATCAAACAGAATAAAACGTTTATAGTTTTCAGTCACATGGATGATATAAACTGATGATAACCGGTTGTTTTTCTTCATTTCCAGTGTCTGTTGATCCAGTCGCAGATGTGTTGAACTGATGATCAAACATGATCAAACACGAGGTGAGAACAGAAAGATGTTCACAATCAGGACATAAATCACATTTCTATATCTGTCATTGATCACCATCAACAGCTTCATGAAGATCTACTGTGATCAGAGTTCATATCAGATGTTGATCAGGAAAGGATCTGATGTCTCTCATATGATGTTATAGCGCTTTAATTCAACTCTGTTTGTGTGATTGAACAGATTCAGACGGAGGAACGCGTACAGAAAACAGCTGGAGTCTCAGAAATCAGAGCAGCAGAAAACAAGAAGATGGAGAGAAAAATGGAGGACAGAAATGAGACACAAACCAGTGGATCACCAGAGGAAAGAGAACAGAGACTGCAGAGATGTGACAGTATGAGGAACATACAGCCAAACTGTGAGTGTTTGATCATTATGACTCTTATAGTCTTGCTAGATAATTATTATATGTGTCTAACAGTAGAGAGTAGTGCTTGCAACATCAAGGTCATGGGTTCGATTCCCAGGGAAAGCAAGAACTGATTAGAATGTCAATGTGTTTCTTGAATGAGATGATAAAAGCGTCTGATGAATGCAGGAGTGTGAATGTAGTATTATTGATCTGTGATTGTGTGTCATTGACAGAATTATAGATTGAGAACATAAAAACAGATCCATAACAATGAGGATAATCTGATGAATGTTTGTGATTTCTAGTGTCATGTGATCCAGACGGGCCTGTGAATGTGGATTCAGATGATAAAAGTGAAGGTGAGATTCTCTCAAAGAAATCATGAAGAGCTGAACATCATCATCATCATCATCATCATCATCGACACTCTTCATCTCTGCTCTCGCTCACAGAACCACAACAGGGAAATTAATACTAAACAAACTAAATTGTGCACGTGTGTGTAACGTCTGGACTGAGCAGACACACACACACACACACACACACACACACACACACACACACACGGTTATTTGCACACGGTTTTTTGCTATATTTAACACATAATCTATAAAATCCCTCGGCAACCAGAAAGGTGAAACCGTCTAGATGTAAACGTCTGCGACCAACTACCTACAGTGTAACACAACTAAGTGTGTTTTTTAAATATCTGTGACATCACATATTCCCATGTGTTTTTCAGGAGAGAGAAAGAGAAGACTGCAACTTCCTCAACACAGAGTCAGACTAACATCGACAAAATTCATCTACGCTTTGTTTCCAAAGTTAGTCATTTATCAACCCTACACGTATACAAGATAAAGCGCTTCACCTCAACTGACAGCTGCTATTAAACGTTACACGCGTGTGAATGAAGCAAACCAACACTGAGACTGAAGGACTTTAATCTGAGCGAGTGATTAGAGAGAAAACGGTTTCTGAATCATGTTTCAAAAACACTCAACACTCGTTTAAACACCTCTCTCTCTCTCTCTCTCTCTCTCTCTCTCTCTCTCGACCCGCTCACTGTTGGTTTCACTCTCTGTCAAAATTATTTTTTTATTAATTTTGTGTTTGTGTGTTTTTACATGAATCTACGGCACCGTCACAAGAGCAGAGCGACACTCCGACCTGCAGACGTCTTGTGACTGAGAATCTAGAAACACCAGCTGTCTTCCTCTCTCCAGCTCTAACCTGAACCCTCTTCCCGCCAGCAGCACTACGTCAGTCTGAAACCCTCTTCCTGCTAAACTGAACCCTAACCACTTCCTGCCGCAAACAAACACCTGCAACAAATGAATTAACTTCAGCATGACAGGTGACATTATCAACACACTCGCTGCGTCAGCATCTGCTGCACAAACCAGAGAACTGAACTTGACTGTCTACACATTTCACATTCAGCAGACGCTTTTATCCAAAGCGACTTACAACCTATAACTGACTAACTACAACTAAAGAACTGATTTCAAGAAACACATTGACAATGTAAGTTGCTTTGGATAAAAGCGTCTGATAAATGCATGAATGTAAATGTACAACTTCAGGAATTCAGAAGCGTTTCTTACTGAAGAGGCAAAAGTGCACAAGAGTGTCACTACAAAGTTTCAAACACGGCTTTAAGTTAAATAAGCTTTGAGAATAGAGGAACTAAAGGAAGGTGAAAGCAAGAAAGGAAAAGGTTTGGTTTTTGAGGTTTTGTTAGGTGCTCACAGAAGAGATTCACCATCCAATGTGACCTCCATACTTTGTTTATTATTACTATTATTGTTTTTATCTGTACAGTTTTATTCTGTCCTGTTATCTTTTCTTACTCTCTCACATAATCCCTCGAGACACGCACAATCCCAAGTGTTATGATTATTTGATTAATCAAGACCATCAATCTTACATTTGATCAGTCAACATCAATCTTAGCATATACAAATTCGTATTTTGATGACCTGCACGATCGTGTAAATTATATGATGAAATCTAGGCAACATATTAGTATTAAATGAGTCGAATAGTTTCAGCGCCAATCCAGTTACACGTGCAGATGCTCGGCTTGAGACAATGATGGTGAAACTCTCTCTCTGAAAGCTGGAGTTATCTTTGGTCACTAATCTCTGGGAGGAGAAACCATTCCTAAAGGATAAAAGTCAAATCCCATCTTCCACTTGCTTTGCATCTCTCTCTGTAAAAGTCTGCAAAGTGCAACTTCCTCGAGCATAGAGACCATCTCACAAAGCTCTGTTATAATCAACAAAGCTGCCAAAAAATGCACAGTAAATCTCTAATTTCACGTATTTAATAATAATTTCCGTTTGACTTTTGTGCTGCTACTGTATTCAGGCCATCAGGGCATATACATGTGCACAAACACACTGTAAATATGCAAAACTCATACAGTAGAACCCAGACTTACGAAAATAATCCGTTCCGAGGTTGGCTTCGTAAGTCGATCTTTTCGTAATTCGGTCAGGCTTTTACATGTAAATTGCATAATCCGTTCCAAGCCCTACGAAAACACCACGTTTAATTTTATAATAAAGCTATGCTTGTTCAGTATGGTCCCTGTGGTTGAAGGGTTACGGCCATATTCTTTCGCTATGGCGGAAAAGCGCATCCCAGCGTCATACTTCTCAATTATCTCCTTTTTCGTCTCCATGGAGAGCATCAATCTTCACATCCATGGCTAGTGATTAGAAAAAAGTTTGTTAACTGGGCACAAAATAATGGCGATGCAGCACGATGAAAACAAAACTTGTATGCGAAAACACAGACGAACTGTAGCGTTAGTGTAGCACAGACGAAATGGGAGAGGAGCGCTGCTATGCAGAGGCTGGTGAGAGTGATGCTGACCAATAGGAGAGCAGGATGCTGCAGCGAAAGCTAGCGTCAGAGCCGGGAGCAGTGTTGCCAGACTGGGCGGGTTCCCGGCGGGTTTTAAATCTTCGGCTGGAAATCTTCAGTCCAATCTGGCAACACTGGCCGGGAGACAGCCAATGGGAGAGCGGGGCGATTGGTGCGAGTTTCCGGGTCAGTGGCGCGCCAATTTCAAAACAAAACTCAGAAATCATCGCCTCGGCTGAGATTTCGTTTTTCGCATCTCGATCATTTTGTCGTTACTCGGGCGAAAAAAACCCCCGAAATCTTTTATCGTACATTGAACTTTTCGTACGTAGAGCGTTTCATAAGTCGGGGTTCTACTGTATTTCTTTATAGTCACTGAACTCAATCAAGCTGAATAATGTCACTATTGTCTTCAAGCTGCTTTACAGCAGATTCTGAATCTGTTACTATTGAAGATGTTGTGAAACAATCTGTGTTGTGTAAAGCCCTCCAGAAATAAAGCTGACTGGACATGCAGATTCAGTATTTATGTGTAAAATACACAAATGAGTTCGAAATAAATTTGTACCTCAAAACACTGAATCATGATTTTGTAATGGATTAGTTTATATGTCAGTGTTTCCCACATGATCAGGAAATTAATGTTTTTCAGAATGAAACACAAGAGCTGTTAGTTTCGAGTAATGCGTCTGATGTTCAGGACATGATTTTTTTCCAGTCTTTTTGTTTAATCTTTTAGCCACTTTGAATAAGAAATATATTGTTAATTTAATGCTAAATATATAAGGAAGGACTGAAGGACAGCTTCATTCCCCAAGCTGTCAGGGCATTGAACTCCCTCCCGTCTCTGCCCCTTTTCCTCTCTTTTGCCCCATGAACCTGACCCCCCCCCCCTTCCTACTATTGTTTGCACTGTCTTTACCATCGCGACTTTATCTCTTTATTTCCTTAATCTATTTTATCTATTATTATTTATTTATTTATATATATATATTATTTTTTTTTTTTTTTTTGGTGTTGTTAATATATATATATATATATATATATATATAGCACTTGGGTCTGAGAGTATTGAATTTCAAATACTCTGACAGAATTTCAATTCTCTGCATGTATGTGCTGTATATATTGCAGAATTGACAATAAAGCTGACTTTGACTGACTAATGAAGAGAAAGACTTATGAAATCAATTAACTGTAAAAGTCTATTTTTTATGTTTAGTCATTTTGTTTCCACATTTCTTGAAAGGTGAGATTTCATCTAATCACTTGATATCTATCTATATCTATTAAGAACAATTTTTTGTTATGGAAAATACTAATAATTTATAATAATAATGGATAATTCATATCTATCCATACATACACATATATATATATACATATACATATATATATATACATATACACATACATATACACATACATATACACATACATATACACATACACATACACATACATATATATATACATATATATATACACATACATATATATATATATATATATATATATATATATATATATATATATATATATATATATATATATATATATATATATATATATATATATACACACACACACATATACATATACAGTGATCCCTCATTTATCGTGGTTAATGTGGACCAGAACAACCCGCAATAGGTGATATATTTTAAATCAGTTCAGGAAGCGCCTAATCATCAGATATCGGCGCTGGACTCCACTCGTGCTCTCATTGGTGGATCTCGCGCCGGGAACCAATCACGTGTCTTGTCTGAGTGCCGTGTACAAAGCCTCTGAGAGAGTTTCTCTCTTTGTCTGGCATCCTGGGAAACTGTTTCTCTTGCATCACGCTACAGCGTGATACAGCTGCCGATATGGTGGTATTTTTGAATTTCATTTTTTGAAATATTTTTTTAAAATCCGCGATGCACCGAGGCCACGAAACGTGAACCGCGAAGTGCAGAGGGATTACTCAAATATATATATATATATATTTTTTTTTTTTTTATTTATTTATTTTTTTTTTTTTCCCGTGTTTGTGAAAGCAAAAGTGAAAGCAAAATCTAAACCTACATTTCCCTTTGTGAAAAACCTAATAACTGGTTGAGCAACAGCTGCAATCAAGCGTTTAATAACCTGCAGTGAGTTTTTACAGCTGTGGAGGAGTTTTGTCCCACTCATCTTTGCAGAATTGCTATAATTCAGACACACTAGATGTTTTTCGAGCACAAACTTTTTAAGGTCATGCCGCAGCATCTCAATAGGATTCAGGTCAGGACTTTAACTATCCACTGGTGTGTTTTGGATCACAGAACACAAGTTCACTCATGAATGATCTCATGAAAAGATGGACAGATATTCTCCTTAGACAGCAGAATTCATGGTTTCATTTCCAAGTTTTTTAATTTTCAAATTTTCAAGATCCCGAAGCATCAACACAGCCCCAGACCATCACACTACCACCACCATATTTTCTGTTGCTACAATGTTCTTTTTCTGAAATGCAGTGTTACTTTTACACCAGATGTAATTGGACACACACCTTCCAAAATATTCAACTTTTGTCTTGTCAGTCCACAGAGTATTTTCATGTGACATCAAGATGTTTTCTGGCAAAAATAAGACGAACATTAATGTTGTTTTTGTTCAGATGTGGTTTTCTTCTTGGATCTCTGTCATTTTTGCTCAGTCTCTTTCTGATGCTGGAGTCATGAACTCTGACCTTAACTGAGGCCTGCAGTTCTCTGGATGTTGTGGGTGTTTTGTGACTCTTGGATAAGTCGTTGCTCTTGCTGTAATTTTGGCCGGTCGCTCCTGGAAAGGTTCACCACTGTTCCATGTTTCCTCCATTTGTATATAATGACTCTCTCTGTGATTTGCTGGAGTCCCAAAGCTTTAGAAAAGGCTTTATAACCTTTTCAGACCAATAGATTTCAATTACTTTCTCATTTGTTCCTGAATTTCTTTGGATCTCAGCATGATGTTTAGCTTTTCAAGATCTTTTGTTCTCTTCACTTCAGGTTCTATTTAAGTGATTTCTTGACTGAGAACAGGTGATGCAGTAAATCCGATCTGGGTGAGGCTAGAGAAATTAAACTCCGGTGTGATAAAACGCAGTTAAGTTATATTTTAATGGGGTGGGGGGACAACTTTTCATAGAGGGCCATGTAGGTTTGGATTTAGTTTTTCCTTAATATTAACAACCTTCATTTTGTGTTTACTTGTTACCATTGCAGTGCAGTTAAAGTGCAGCTAAAACACGTGGAAACATTTTTGAAAAGCTGTAAAAGTGTGAAAAAGTCTCTCCAACAGAAGAGATATTGAGATGAAGAGAAACACATGTAAAGTGTTGATGAACAGAAGAGAGGAGAAGTGGAGTGAGATCTGAAGACACAGTTCAGTGTCTCTCTCTACTGGAGATCTTCAGTATTACAGCAGATGATCATCTCCATCATATCAGAGTAACAAGAGATTCTGCTTTCTGCTTTACAAGAGTCCGGAGTCCATTTCACCTGGAGCAACTTTACATTTCAACCACATTCAAACAGAAGCTAGAAATCTGCAGATCATAAAGAGAGGATTGATCTGTGTCTCTTCATCATCAGAGAAACTCATTCACACAGTTTTTAGAGCTGAACTAGAGATCAGTCCAGATTGAGTTTGACCTTTGACCCCTGTCCTACAGTCACGTGTCTCCCTCTACAGGCCATCATCAGAATCACAGCAGATCAAATGTGTTTCACTGCAACCATCAAAACACTTTCTTGATCCTGCGCTTCATCTGTCGTTTCACACAGATCATCCCTCCGTTTCTCTTTCTGAGAGACTGACAAACAGCAAACAGAGAATGAAGGAACAACTGATGTTCTTACCAGAGACTGTTTCTGCATTCATCTGTTAGCGGATGATAAAGATGAAGATGATGATGATGATGATGATGATGATGATGAAGATGAAGATGATGTTTCATATCCAGCAAATCTCCATAATCTCCTGTTCACACAATATTCATAAAGTCATGTTTCAGTCATAAATGCGTCACAATTACTCTCATTATTAAACATGTTCCTCATTTAAAGCCACTGAAAGATTATTAAAAGACACAATTATTTCTGTTCAGAAGATGTTAGAAAATGTCAAAGTAAGATGAAATAAATCAACTCATTCATTGCATATTTAACGCACCTTTTGAAGAGTTGTGAAGAAATGACTGGATTAAAACAATATCTGTCAGAGAATATCTGATTGAGACGCAGCCGTATTGTTTAGTGAGAGTTTGAAGAGTGTAAATGTTGAATGTGAAACTCAGAGCTGATGAACTCCAGCAGCTGCACATTTAATATCTCTGATTTATTAACAGCTGATTTCCATCAGCAGATCATTACAGACTTTAACACACAGCAGATGAACTGCAGCTTCATGTTTGTCCACTAGATGTCAGAACTAGATCTGAGTGAAACTCAAAGCTTTAGTTTCAGGATCAGAAACAGTGAGAGAAACCAGAGAATCTGATCTGAAGCAGAAACACACTCTCATCTGATCACATTATATTACAGGATCATCAGCAGCTTCATCACTTTCATCAAACACTCCATTATATTCATGATATTTTAATAAAGGATGGGATGTGGGATGTGAGTGTGAACAGAATAACGACTGAAAGGCTTGTAACTGTATCGTTTATCTCACTTTATTTATAATAAAGAGCAGAATTAAAGTTCAGAAAATAAACTTAATATCTCCAATAAATGAGTCTTGATTTAAGAATCTGTAGATATTCAAGCAGAAACACTGAAGAAGAACTTATTTTTCTGCAGTGTTTAAATAATTGAGTCTCTTTGGATGAAAGTGTCTGTATGAATAAACATAAATTTGAAGCACATTAAGCGTCTGTAAATATGATTCTTTCATATCTGAATGTTTTGATCGATTTCTCTGATGTTTGTCGAGACGAACAATCAATTCTTGAGAGATAAATCCATCTCTTCCGGATCTTCATCACCAGTATTAGTTTGAACGCTGTAGTTTATAGTTTGTGATGTTGTTGCTTGAGCATCTGAACACATGTTGTTTCTGGTTTAAACTGTATTTGATGAGTGATGTTTCATCGAGTGGATGTTTCAGGATCAGCCAGACGGAGGCGCCACAGATCCATCCATCTCTCCTCCATCTCTCCTCCATCTCTCCTCCGTCTCTCAGCAGCAGGAGCGCCTGCAGAAACACTGGCTTTGCTTGAAGTTTGGGACTCTTTCACTTCTGGCTTCAGTGAAACAAAACCCAGTGCAGATCTCGAGAGTTTCGTGAGCATCAGCAGCAGGCGAGTGAAAGCACAGATGAAGTTCAGCATCATGTCGGACGAGCTGATAAACACCGAGAACAAGCCGAAGCTCGTCTGCAGGAATCACACACACGCGTGTTTCTGTTTCCTGATCATAATCTGCTTCTCTTCTGTGTGAGTGACTGATGTTATCATCGAGAGAGAGTCTCATTCATGTGGATTTGATTCAGAAACAAACATTATGTTCACGTTTCAGCCGAGAGTCCTGAAGCTCTTCATCAGGGTTTCATCACGACCTCATCCAGTGTAACAGATTCACATTCACAGAAAACAATCCGTTTACATGCAGATGTTGTTCTTGGCAAGAAGTGCAAGAATTTATCCAATAAATAATCTAATATTTACTAGATATTCCTGCACTGAGAGGCAACAAACCCCTTCCTCCATCAGAATAATAATGTCAATCCCATAGATTCAGTGTAACGCATGTTAACATTCATTCATCTTCAGTAACTACACATCAGAATATCAGTAACACGTCATTTTACAGTGTCTTTGTTACATGTTGTTACTATAAAGTGTATAATTACATGCAACTCGCCCTAAACCAAACCATAACCCTGTCATATTTACACTGTAACACACAGACACCATAAAAGAAACATTAATTACATATATATTTAAAAATGTTACACTTCATTTGAAGACATCTGTGTTCCAGTGCTGAGTAATCATAATTAAGCCTGTAGTAAGTGCATGTAGTTATGATTAGGATTTGTTTGTTTGTTGCATGTAATTATGCATAATGTGTAGTTATTGCTACATGTAACGTGTTACAGGGACACTGTGAAATAAAGTGTTACGAAAACATATATGAATTTTAAGGAGCAGAAAAACACATTTCCAATCCTAAATAAATGCAAAATGAGTTTTTTTCTGAATATACAGTTTGTAACATGTTACAATGTAACACTTTATACATGTAAGACGTTTAGTTTGCTCTTTATTATATGGTGTCCGTGTTACAGTGTAATTGTACACTTAAGTGTTGAGTAATAATAATAAACTACATGTACTTACCTTAGGCTTATGATTAGGACTTTTTAGTTGCATGTAATTATGCATAATTTGAAGTTATTACTACATGTAACGCGTTACAGAGACACTGCGAAATAAAGTGTTACGAAAATATATATGAATTTCAATGCCTTTCAAGGAGCAGGAAAATACATTTCCAATCCTAAATGATAATTTGAGTCAATGCAAAATTACTTTTTTGAAATATACAGTTTGTAACGCGTTACAATGTAACACTTTATACATGTAACACTTTTTGGTTAATGTTTATTACATGGTGTCCGTGTTAAAATGTGTAATCGTAGAATGTAATTGTTAAAATGCTGTAATTTACTATTATTAAGTAATAATAATTAAGGGGTTATGATTAGGATCAGGATGAGTTGCATGTAATTAAGCAGAATTTAGTAACTGCATGTAACAGACAGCGTAAAAATGAAGTGTTACGCACTTAATAAAGTCTTTTTTAATGTCAGCTAATAATAAATAAAGCTGTAAACTGTTATGCTCAGGTCTGTTAAATAATATAAACTTTTGATTTTAAAGTCAATAACTAATTGATGTAAATAAATGTTTGCATGTGCTGAAAACTATCTGTGGAAAATGATTCACTAGATCAAGAACAAAAAGAGGTTGGATTACAGGTGGAGCAAAACCGCACATGTATAAACAGCCTTTGAATGCAGCCAGGAATTGTGGGTAAAACACATTATGCCGGAATTCCCACTTTCATAAGCGGCAGAACGAGACTCGTCGCGTGGGATCCTGCGCGCCTGAGCGTCGCCACGGCAACAGCAACAACAACAACAAGGTGCCGCTTACCTGGGAGATCCTGCGGAATGCGCGCGCTTGTTTGTCAGGTATGCGGTCGCTGGGCAACCGGAGTCCCGCCCCGAGGGAAACCTCTCGTCTGACGTCACGCAGGTGAGCGCGCCACACCTGTGCCGCGCCGTTGCCATGGCGATACTCCACTGTTTGGCCGGAAGCATGCCTAAAAAAAGCCGTGAATGCTTGTAAAGATAGACGCAGAGTTCAGAGTCTGTTCCGCTCCACTTCAGGCGCTCAATGTCTTACACAATCAGGGATTTTCCATTTACGGCCTGATAAAGAAACCTGAAACATATCAAACAAACACAGTTATTGCATTAACACGCACCAACTATGAGCGCAACGCAGATTATGGAAGCACATTACATAAAACATGCATGAGTCTTTCCACTATTATCTCGTAATCTAGTGTTTTTAATCCCATAATTGATTTAGTAGGGTAAAGTTTGATTGTGTGTTCATTCAGAGCAACTAAAGACACACTGTTAGTGGGAATGATCACACTGATGCAGCAGACACTGAGGAAATGAGGTTAAAGGCAGAAAACACTAAATGATAAGTTTCACTAAATGTGAGCAGATATTATTGTGGCTCCGATTTTCCTAACTAGATTGCAACAAACTAAAAGTTTAATTTGTTTTTTTTTTCTTGTATGGTTTGACATTTTCTTTGTAAAGTGGTTGAACTTTACGTAATTATAGTCAAATTCATTGCATAAATTCAAGTCAGATTTGGAAGAGAGGAAGGAACGAGCAGAAAATGAGACGAGGCGTTGAGCTCAATCTGTGGAGTGAAGATGCAGAATATCAAGTGTTTAGAGAAAACAGAACATTTGTTCACTTTTATTAGCCTGCTTGCGGTTGCATGTTTTATGGTCCTATTTTTAATATGTGGTCGAGTTCATTTTCAATCATTTCTCTGATTTCTGAATATGCTGACATTCAATTTAACGTCAACGCAACATGTTTTGCATTTTTTTGAATACATTTTACCTAAAGGCTAAATGTTTGAGGTTTTCTAAAGATGTTGTTGAAATATGTTTGTTTTGATTGTGTGTTAATAATTCATGTGCGTTCAATCAAGACACGGGATAACTTGTGATAAATCAGGGATGGCTCACTATACCTGAAGATCTCAAAACATTTATTGCTGTCACGGCTCTGTCAGGTTCAGTTCCGTTTCTAGTGACAGAGCCGTGGCACTGTGACTCCTCCTATGTTTGTGTCTCATTAGCGTCTGCCCCGCCTTCTCGTTTCCCGTAATCATTCCCAGCTGTCTCTGATCACTCCTATCCTCTTGTGTCCTATATAGTTCCCTCAGTGTTTGCTGTCTGGTGTGGCGTCATTGTCTTCATGTCCGTGCATTGTGTTCCTGCGTATCTGTTACCTGATGTCTGATCGTCCGTTCCACCCGGTTGATTCTTTGTGTTCAGTTTCAGGTTATGTTATGTTTTCCCCATCGTGGGTTTTTCTTTGTATTTTGTCTTTTGTTATTTAAATAAATACTATTCCTACCCTGCATTTGAGTCCGTCTGTGAACTGATCCGTGACAGAATGACGCCACCATTCTAGGACTCAGCAGGGAAGGATTTATTTTTGGACTTTTTCCTTTCTTTTGAGCCTGGCGAGTTTTGTTTCCTGGGTGAGAGAGTTTTGCGACCATGGGGATTTTTCTGGGTCCAATCACTCCTTTGGGACCAGTAGTTCGTCAGCAAATGTTCCAGCTGGTTAATTCTATATACTTCCGCCAGCTGGGAGCGGAGGTGAGAGAGTTTGCCTGCAAGTTCCTCATTAAAGTGGACAATTTTGACTATACAGAGGAGGACCTTAAGGAAGTGTTCAACCTCTGCCTAGACAAACCCATTATTTACTGGGAGATGGAAAAGCTGGAGAACTTGAGCTTTTGGGAGTTTATCGACCACATTTGCCATCTGAGGGAGCCGAAGCAGTCACTCCCATCGAACACCCAACCCACTTTTTGTCTTCCCAACTTCCCCATAAACAATGGGAATACCAACCCTCCGAGGAAACGGAGGCGGAGGAGAAGGAAGGAGCCCGCTGCCAGCCAGGAAGCCGCCGTCCCAGAGCCAGCTTCCGGTCAAGAGGCCGCCGTCCCAGAGCCAGCTTCCGGTCAAGAGGCCGCCGTCCCAGAGCCCGCTGCAGTTCAGGACACCGCTGTCCCAGAGCCTGCTGCCGACCAGGAAGCCGCCGTCCCAGAGCCCACTGGCGGCCAGGAGGCCACTGCTGCACCGCTAATCAGCCCTGCAAAGGCCAAGAGGGCGGTGGACCTTTTTTTTGTTGTTTCTGCCCTGAGAGCCTGGAGATTATACAGGGCTACCGCTCCACCGGCCAACCCAGAGCCCTGTACGCCTGACCCGCCGACCAACCCAGAGCCCCCAGTCCTGCCTGACCTGCCGGCCGCCTCAGAGCTTGCTGTCGGCCAGGAGACCACAGAATGCCTTATCAGCCCTACTGCGGCCAAGAGGGTTGTAGACTGGTTTTTCGTTCTGGCAGCCCTACGTGCTTGGGGGATGCACAGGGCTGCTGCCCCCGATCAGCCTGCCGCTCTCCCTGTGGTAGCCCCCCAGGAGCCCCGGCTGCTTGACCCACTGGCCGAGCCTGGACTCTCGCCGCCTGATCTGCCGGCCGAGCTCGAACTCTGCCTACCTGAACTTTTGCGGTCGGACCCGCTGGACCTACCTCAGCTCTGCCTGCCTGAACTTTTGCGGTCTGACCCACCGAATTTACTTGAACCCTGCCTGCCTGAACTGTTGCGGTCTAACCCGCCGGTCCCGCCACATCCGTCGGATTCACCAGAGCCCATCTGGCTCAACCCGCCTGAACCGCCGGACCCCCCAGTTCCGCGGGAGCCCACCTGGCTCAATCCGCCCGTCCCCCCTGATCCGCCGGACTCACTGGAGCACACCTGGCTCAACCTACCGGTCCCGCCTGATCCACCGGACTCACCGGAGCCCGCCTGGCTCAACCTGCCGGTCCCGCCTGATCCGCCGGACCTGCCGGTCCCGCTAGAGCCTTCCTGGCTCATCCCTCCTGTTCCCTCCTCCCTGGACTTTATTTCTTTCTTCTCATTGGGGACTGTTTATTTCTTAGGGTTTTTTGTTGTTTTTCTTGAACTATTCTGAATTTGCTGAATTTTCCTTTTGTATGCACTGTCTTGATTCCTGTTGATATTGTCTGTTTGCCCTCCCGTTCCTGATTTTTCCCATTTAATTTTGAGCTCCCTGTCTTGTATGTATCATGCATGGTAGTAATGTTGGTTGTGGGTTGTTTCATGTAGGAACGCCAAGTGGCGTCCCTTTAGAGGGGGGGTAGTGTCACGGTTCTGTCAGGTTCAGTTCCGTTTCTAGTGACAGAGCCGTGGCACTGTGACTCCTCCTATGTTTGTGTCTCATTAGCGTCTGCCCCGCCTTCTCGTTTCCCGTAATCATTCCCAGCTGTCTCTGATCACTCCTATCCTCTTGTGTCCTATATAGTTCCCTCAGTGTTTGCTGTCTGGTGTGGCGTCATTGTCTTCATGTCCGTGCATTGTGTTCCTGCGTATCTGTTACCTGATGTCTGATCGTCCGTTCCACCCGGTTGATTCTTTGTGTTCAGTTTCAGGTTATGTTATGTTTTCCCCATCGTGGGTTTTTCTTTGTATTTTGTCTTTTGTTATTTAAATAAATACTATTCCTACCCTGCATTTGAGTCCGTCTGTGAACTGATCCGTGACAATTGCTATATTACCTTGAAAATAACACATTTTATCAACTGAATTCAAATTAAAATATTATAGCTGGACTTTAAAGTTAACAAAAGTAATAAAGAAAATAAACAAAACATGTCTCACTTTTTTTATTCACTCTATGTAATAACTTCTAACTTCTTATTACATTCTTATTACATAACTTTTTAATGTCATAGTTCAGACTTTTTAAGTTTTAATTTAACCCAATTTTGACTTTTTTATGTTTTCACAATTTCATAAAACTTCACAATTTCAAGTGAAGTTACAATTTTTCAGTGTCATAACTATGGATTTTTAAGTCATAATTTCTACCTTTTGTCATGGGATTCTGTATAATATAAGACTGTCTTTAATATAAGGGTGTGTGTTTCCACAGCAACCTTTTCAGCTAAAAACGGAAAAGGTTTTATGCGTTTTGGTGGTTTTCACAGTGACATCGCCACCTACTGGCCTGGTTGAAGAAATTAAAGAGATTCGGCGAACGGGGATCATGTTGACAACACTGTCATTTGTGTTTGATACCCCGGTGTCATGTAATCATTATATTATTTATATGTTTGTTTGGGATTAGGATTGTTTGACAGAGGAGCAGTGGGATTTTGCAAGGAAACATCTGTGTCATAGTCCTATTTTTAATATGTTGTTGGGTTAATTTCATCAACTTCGGTGATTTCTGAATATGCTGACATGTTTTGAATACATTTTACTCATAACCTAAAGGCTAAATGTTTTGAAGAATGAAAGA
>JAWRVZ010000469.1:127500-135000 GCA_037043235.1 Rhodeus uyekii | reverse complement strand
TATGTGTGCAGACTGACATTTTAGTGCTGAAACGTTCACACACTCTCTGCATTAAACACTGATCCCAGATCTGCAGATCCCTCTCTCACATCGAAAGTCTTGCGCTGATGGGTTTACACGCAATACATGAAACACACGCACACTCACTCTCACTCTCTCACACTCACACACTCACTCTCACTCTCTCACACTCACACACTCACTCTCACTCTCTCACACTCACACACTCACTCTCACTCTCACACTCACACAGTCACGCTCTCTCTCACTCACTCACTCTCTCTCACTGTCTCACTCACTCTCTCTCACACTCTCACTCACTCTCTCACTCTCTCATTCACTCTCACTCACTCTCTCACTCTCATACAGTCACTCACTCTCTCACTCACTCTCTCACAGTCACTCACTCTCTCACTCTCTCACTCTCTCATTCACTCTCTCTCACACTCTCACTCACTCTCTCACTCTCTCATTCACTCTCTCACTCTCTCACTCTCATACAGTCACTCACTCTCTCACTCACTCTCTCACAGTCATTCACTCTCTCACTCTCTCACTCTCATACAGTCACTCACTCTCTCACTCACTCTCTCACAGTCACTCACTCTCTCACTCACTCTCTCATTCACTCTCACACAGTCACTCTCTCACTCTCTCAGTCACTCTCTCACTCACTCTCTCACACTCACACAGTCACTCTCTCACTCTCTCATTCACTCTCTCTCACACTCTCACTCACTCTCTCACTCTCATACAGTCATGCTCTCTCTCACTCACTCACTCTCTCTCACTGTCTCACTCACTCTCTCTCACACTCTCACTCACTCTCTCACTCTCTCATTCACTCTCACTCACTCTCTCACTCTCATACAGTCACTCACTCTCTCACTCACTCTCTCACAGTCACTCACTCTCTCACTCTCTCATTCACTCTCTCTCACACTCTCACTCACTCTCTCACTCTCATACAGTCACTCACTCTCTCACACTCACACAGTCACTCTCTCTCTCACTCTCTCACTCACTCGCTGTCTCACACTCACACACACACTCTCTCACACACTCTCTCACATTCACACTCACGCACGCACTTTCTCACTCACGCACACACTCCCTCACTCTCACACACTTTCTCACTCACGCACACACTCACTTACACACATTCTCTCTCACACACACTCATTCACTCTCTGACTCACGCACACGCACACACTCACTCTCACACACACTCACTCACACTCTCTCACACACTCACTCACACTCACTCACTCTCACATACACTCACTCACACTCACTCACTCTCACACACACTCACTCACACTCTCTCACACACTCACTCACACTCACTCACTCTCACATACACTCACTCACTCTCACATACACTCACTCACACACTCTTTCACTCAATCTTTCGCTCTCACTCTCTCTCACTCACTCTGTCTCTCACTCTCTCTCTCTCTGTCTCTCACGCACACACACGCACACACACACACACTCTCTCTTCTTCTGTCAAACTATGGGAATAAATAATTTCATTAAGCATTCAACAGCATGACTGAAGATGTTTAATTGTTTAATGAAAAGCTGATTATCTTAAGCAAATATCCTCCAATGGACTCAGAAACACAATCTTGTTTTCCCTGTGAATGAAGTTTCTTTTTCATCTATATTTTGAAGCATAAATTCAGTTCATTTTCATACGTGTTTTAGAGCTCAAGTCTCAATATCTTCAGTGAGGACATTTCATCTGAATACACGCAACACTATGAGGACATTTTGAATTATGAGGACAGGGTCGGTGTCCTCATAATTCGGACAATGTAAAAGTGTTTCTATGCATTGGGAGAGCTGGAAAACAAAATTTCTGTTCAAGTCCTTATAGTTCACAAAAACCTGATTTTGTGTAAAATCTGTGTATGAGACAGTGCCCCTGTAGCCGGGTCCCGGTAATGCACCATCTCATGCATATGCACACATGTGTCTGAATCGCAGCTTTTGATTGGCTGATCGCCTGATGTCCTCATAATTACGGTTTTTGTCAAACCAGTGTAAAGGTTTATGGGGAAAAAATGACGTTGCTTGCAAAATAACAACAAAAACATTAAAAAAGCTACAGTAATTAAATAAAACAAAAAGGAATAATGATAATATCACCCATATTTTGATGACCCTGTTCTCCGACCTGAGATGCACGCGCTCTGTTGCTGAGACTAACTGCGCATGCGCAGAAATCACCGACGTGAAGAGCAATCAGGTAAGAATAATGATAAATAAACCGTTTTATGTGTAATTAAGTCAAGTTTTCTGTTTATATAGTTTGTAGTTCGAGTTATTCTAAAGCTAATTTGACGATTGTGAAATTAAATAGCACCAGACTACATGTATATTACATTTCCTCATAACAACGCGTGAGGAATTAATTTATTATTAATTAATTTGTTAATTTATAATGTAAATAATGTAATATCTGTATGATGCTACTCACTACAAGTCATACAAATAAAGATAATAGCTGGTAGTGCACTTATTTTGGGTAATGGCCGATTGCGTCATTGTTTAATTGAGATAATTACTTTTAATGCTGTTTTTAGTTGGTGATGTTGATGTAAGTGTATGTAAATCCGTATAACACAGTCACAGTGTGCTTGAGAAAGAGAGAGAAAAATCTATATATTGTTTTACAGTTTCACTTCCTAGCATGTAAATTATAATAATCAGTAATGTTACAAATATTTTAACCCTCTATGTCTATAACAAATAAATGTGTAAAGCATTTGATTAGGCCAGTGATCTGTAAAAGTCATTTTAAACATTAATCTACGCTGGGATTTGCAGGGGATGATGACAGCAACAAGATCCCAGAGGACCAAACTAAATCCAAAAGATGAAGATGGATTTGAAATAAAATACATAAATTAATTTAAAGGTGAGTAACATACAGCTGTGTTTACTGGTAAGTATTTTTTAAATGTTTTCCCTGGCTAATCTGTTCACAGTTGGACAATTCCTATTGTAACTCATATAAATTGCATTGTATACTGTAACCCATTTATACAGTGAGGAAAATAAGTATTTGAACACCCTGCTATTTTGCAAGTTCTCCCTCTTAGAAATCATGAAGGGTTCTGAAATTGTCATCGTAGGTGCATGTCCACTGTGAGAGACATAATCTAAAAAGAAAGATCCAGAAATCATAATGTTGTTTTTTTTTTAAAACTATTTACTTGTATGATACAGCTGCAAATAAGTATTTGAAAATCTGAGAAAATCTATGTTAATATTTGGTACAGTAGCCTTTGTTTGCAATTACAGAGGTCAAAAGTTTCCTGTAGTTTTTCACCAGGTCTGCACACACTGCAGGAGGGATTTTGGGCCACTCCTTGTGTTCTTGGGATGGTACTCATCATTCTTCTTCCTCCAAACACGTTTAGTGGAATTATGACCAAAAAGTTATATTTTGGTCTCATCTGACCACATGACTTTCTCCCATGACTATTCTGGATTACCCAAATGGTCATTGGCAAACTTAAGACGGGCCTGGACATGTGCTGGTTTAAGCAGAGGAACCTTCCGTGCCATGCATGAGTTCAAACCATGACGTCTTGGTGTATTACCAACAGTAACCTTGGAAACGGTGGTCCCAGCTCTTTTCAGGTCATTGACCAGCTCCTGCTTAGGATCATTGAGACCCCACGAGGTGAGATCTTGCATGGAGCCCCAGTTCGAGGGTGATTGACAGTCATGTTTAGCTTCTTCCATTTTCTAATGATTGCTCCAACAGTGGATCTTTTTTCACCAAGCTGCTTGGCAATTTCCCCGTAGCCTTGTGGAGGTGTAAAATTTTTTCTCAAGTGTCTTTGGAAAGCTCTTTGGTCTTGGCCATGTTAGTAGTTGGATTCTTACTGATTGTATGGGATGGACAGGTGTCTTTATGCAGCTAACGACCTCAAACAGGTGCATCTAATATAGGATAATACATGGAGTGGAGGTGGACATTTTAAAGGCAAACTAACAGTTTAGGGTTAATGAGTTTTATGGATTTTTTTAATAGATTATGTCTCTCACAGTGGACATGCACCTACAATGACAATTTCAAAACCCTTCATGATTTGTGGGAGAACTTGCAAAATATCAGGGTGTTCAAATACTTATTTTCCTCACTGTACTTATCTAATCACACATTTTAATGTTGAGCATGTGATCTTTGTGGAGAAATTAAAGTACTTCATTTTGAATCCAATTTGACACAAAACAGTGCAATGGTTTGGTCAGCTGTGCAGAAAGAGATCCTCAGCTGAGACTTGATGAGAATACTCAACAGCTCATTTATTTACCGTTACATTTTTCCAAGATGATGCAGAATCTTTTTTTATGTATATACAGAAATGTAAAGTTGTGTTTTGCGTATGTTTAAAAAAAATGAATGTTCCATAAGTAAACTCCTTTTTCTCTCCCGCAAGATCTCAAATACTGATCAACAGTTGACGCTTCATGAGAGCATTAAACAGGTAATGTATTTACCTTTGGAAAATTTTGGCATAGGCCTGAGCATTTATTTCTAATATGTTGTTTAATTGACAAATTTTTAAATCCAATCAGACTTAAAATACTACAATACTACAGACTTTTAGTTGTGTGGCTGACATTCAGTGCTAATCTAATACAGTACTAGATTTTTCTTTAATAGCATTTAAAGAATTAAGAAATCTTTTACAGATATAAGAAAAATAATATAAAGTGCAGAAGAATGTGAGAATAAAAGGAAAAAAAGGAGAAAGAAATTGATAGGCAAATTCAGTGTAGATAGCACAGATCGGCAGTAGATCATATGTACTGCTGTATGAGAAACATGAGAGCCCATTACAGAACATATTAGAAATAAACGCTCGTGCCAAATTTTTCCAAAGCTAAATAAATGACCTGTTTAATGCTCTCAAAAAGTGTCAGAGAGAGAGAAAGAAGCTTACTTATTGAACAGTAATTTTACTTTTCTGTAAAATACAATATATGCAGCTCATGGAGATTCTGCATCATCTTGACAAAACGTAACAGGTAAATTAATGACCTGTTGATCATTATCATCAAGTCTCAGCTGAGGTTGAAATCTTAAGGGGATAGATATTATAAATAAATACTTTTGCATAACGGGTGTTGACTATTGTATTTAAGTATCACTGAACTTCTGCCCATCCCCCACAATATGACACCAGGAGTAATTATGAGGACATCTTACACAACCCATGACTCCATCTGACTGTCCTGTATTAGATTAACACTGAACGCCTGCCCATCCCCCACAATATGACACCAGGAGTAATTATGAGGACATTTTACACAACCCATGACTCCATCTGACTGCTGTATAAGATTAACACTGAACTTCTGCCCATCCCCCACAATATGACACCAGGAGTAATTATGAGGACATCTTACACAACCCATGACTCCATCTGACTGCTGTATAAGATTAACACTGAACTTCTGCCCATGCCCCACAATATGACACCAGGAGTAATTATGAGGACATCTTACACAACCCATGACTCCATCTGACTGTGCTGTATTAGATTAACACTGAACGCCTGCCCATCCCCCACAATATGACACCAGGAGTAATTATGAGGACATTTTACACAACCCATGACTCCATCTGACTGCTGTATAAGATTAACACTGAACTTCTGCCCATCCCCCACAATATGACACCAGGAGTAATTATGAGGACATCTTACACAACCCATGACTCCATCTTAATCACAATAAACAACCTTAGGTTTATTATATCTTCTGTCTAGTTTGCTCCTGCTTTTGGCATAAACCTGCTATGATAAACACGTTTCCTGAAACTACAGTTAGATCTACCTGAAAAACATGAAGGACTCTTTATTTCTTTTATCTTTATTCTATTGTTTTTACTACTGCTTATGTTTAAATATGTAATATTTTATGTATTTTTGCACTACAAAATTAAACGTATTTAAACTAGAATCCATGGCTATGTTCTACATTAAATTTTATGATTTTAACAAAACCTTAGATACTTATTATCATTACCAAGATAATCAACCTCATTTCCAAAACCTATATATCATTACCAAAACAGTTCTATAAATGTTAATTTAATTAAAAGAAAAATTGTAGTTTACTTTTCAACACTTGTACAGACTCTACACATTATGTTCCTTCAGATTTGTCACATAATTAAAAAAATGGTCAGGTTTCATTTAAATATTCTAAAAAAATAGGTTGTAAATTGTGGAAGGTGTTGTGGTGATGCGAAAAAGCATTCAAAATAAAAATCCTGTTAATTTAAAATAAACATTTCAGAATTTCAAATTACTGTGCATGATTCTTAATAATCCAATTTTAAAAATGTTAAAATGTATTAGCTTTTCTAACAACATTGACGTTTTCAGACTGTTGCAGTAATGAGAATTTTTAGGACTTGTTTTGGAAATTATGTTCAAAAATGTCTTAAACTGTAAGTGAATGTTTTTAAAATAATGTGCACAAATAATTTAGACTTTGGTTCAAATGTCTGAAATAATTTTTTGTTAATTCAAGCATTTTTTAAATTTTCATGTTTGACATTTTTAAAACCATGTTTTCATGAGAATCACCCATATATATATATATATATATATATATATATATATATATATATATATATATATATATATATATATATTACATACACACTGTAAGTCAATGGCTACTGTCAAATGTTTGGATACTTATATTATTAAGAATATCATCTTTTGTGTTGAACAGATGCAAGAGAATCATACAGGTTTGGAACAACATAACGGTGAGGAAATTTGACAATTTTCATTTTTGGGTGAACTATCCCTTTTGTTTGTTTTCAGCTATTTTTATTACAATTTGTTTATGAAATGTTTTTAAAATGTTTGAGAAAAATGTATGTGTAACTTGATTTATGTAATTGTAATATTAATAACTACATTAATAAACTTTGCACTTTGTTCTCTGTTATATGTTCTCATGTCTGTTAAATGCTCATATGTGCATATCAGAACACAAATAGTAGGTCCTATAAAATACAGTTGCATATTTACATAATCATACACAATTTTTTACAATATCATCTTTTTAAATGGTTGTGTCTGTGTGAGTATGATCCCACAGGTGACTCTAATCATATGTCCTCATAAATCAGGTGTGTCCTTATAATACACAATGTATTCAGTTGTGTATGTGTTTACCGTGTCCCTCTAATACACGTTAGTGACACTTGTGTGTATTGTATAGCAACTGTCCTCATAATCAGGTGTGTCCTTATAATACACAATGTATTCAGTTGTGTATGTGTTTACCGTGTCCCTCTAATACACGTTAGTGACACTTGTGTGTATTGTATAGCAACTGTCCTCATAATCAGGTGTGTCCTTATAATACACAATGTATTCAGTTGTGTATGTGTGTACCGTGTCCTCTTAATTCATTTGTGTCCCTCTAATACACGTTTGTGACACTTGTTTG
>JAWRVZ010000469.1:112500-117500 GCA_037043235.1 Rhodeus uyekii | reverse complement strand
GGAGCGGAGCCACGCATATCGGATCAGGGGCGGAGCAAAACATATGAGATCAGGAGGGAGGAGCCTCACATATGAGATCAGGGGTGGAGCCTTGCATATGAGATCAAAGGCAGAGAATCACATATGAGATCAGGGGCGGAGCATCACATGAGATCAAAGGCGGAGAATCACATATGAGATCAGGGATGGAGCATCACATGAGATCAAAGGCGGAGAATCACATATGAGATCAGGGGCGGAGCATCACACATGAGATTAGGGGCGGAGACTCGCATATGAGATCAGGGGTGGAACATCACATATGAGATCAGGGGCAGAGTGAGATTAGGGGCGGAGACTCGCATATGAGATCAGGGGTGGAACATCACATATGAGATCAGGGGCGGAGCATCACATATGAGATCAGGGGCGGAGCATCACACATGAGATTGGGGCATAGACTCACATGGAACATCACATATATATGAGATCAGGGGTGGAGCTTCGCATATGAGATCAGGGGTGGAGTTTTGCATATGAGATCAGGGGTGGAGCTTCGCATATGAGATCAGGGGTGGAGTTTCGCATATGAGATAAGGGGTGGAGCTTCGCATATGAGATCAGGGGTGGAGTTTCGCATATGAGATAAGGGGTGGAGCTTCGCATATGAGATCAGGGGTGGAGTTTCGCATATGAGATCAGGGGAGGAGCCTTACATCCAGCACTGCAAAGACCAATTGGCGTCTGCCTTGAAGCAGAGCATGAGACAGCACTGGCGCCACATCACTGTGACGGGAAGCATCAGAGACCACAAGAGCGATTCGAGAGCAGACGCTGACTCAGCCGGATCACATGTGTTTGGAGTTTATTCTCACACCTTCAGTTCTACTAATGTTCACAAATCTGTATTTTTATGACAGTAAAAGTTATTTTCATGTAGTTGTGATATTATATTGTGTCATGTTTATCAAAAAAAGTAAATCTTTACTACAGGGGTATTGGTATCTAAATAGTACAGGGATATGTTGAATCTTATTTTGTACAGAAAATATTGCATTTTTCCCTTTAGCTGTGATAAAGTATGCAAACACAGTACGAGCGTCACTATAAGTAGCAGAAAGTGTCCAATCAGCCGCAGCTTGGAACACAAACACACCTTTATGCTGCCATGGGGCAGAGCCTCTCATGAGGGCAATGGGCGGAGCCTCAAATATGAGATCAGCAGACAGGACCTCACAGAGATTAGTAGGCGGAGCATCATATATGCTGCCAGGGGGCGGAGCATCACATGAGATTAGTAGGTGGAGCATCATATATGCTGCCAGGGGGTGGAGCATCACATGAGATTAGTAGGTGGAGCATCATATATGCTGCCAAGGGGCGGAGCATCACATGAGATTAGTAGGTGGAGCATCATATATGCTGCCAGGGGCGGAGCCTCACAAGATTAGTAGGCGGAGCATCATATATGCTGCCAGGGGCGGAGCCTCACAAGATTAGTAGGCGGAGCATCATATATGCTGCCAGGGGACGGAGCCTCACAAGATTAGTAGGCGGAGCATCATATATGCTGCCAGGGGGTGGAGCCTCACGAGATTAGTAGGCGGAGCATCATATATGCTGCCAGGGGGCGGAGCCTCACGAGATTAGTAGGCGGAGCATCATATATGCTGCCAGGGGGTGGAGCCTCACGAGATTAGTAGGCGGAGCATCATATATGCTGCCAGGGGGTGGAGCCTCACGAGATTAGTAGGCGGAGCATCATATATGCTGCCAGGGGGTGGAGCCTCATGTAAGGGCAAGGGGTGAAATCTCACATGAGATTTGTTGGTGGAGCTTCACATATGAGATCATTGGGCAGAGTGCAGCCAATGGGCGGAGTTTCACATATCCAATAGTGCACTGCCTCTAATATGAGGTCAGTGGGCGGAGCCTCACAAACGCCATCAGTGGGCGGATGTTTCTCGGATGTTTCTCTTGTTTCTTGTGCACTGACAGATTCATAGCAGAGCAATGAGGGCATCCTATTTTCTCTCATTCTTGCTCTTTCTCAGAGTTTTGCAGATCTGTTTGCGTTTGAATCCCTCTCTCCGTGTCTCACTGTAACCTGATGAATTACAGATGGCCTCTTCTAATGGAAAATGAACTTGTCAGCCATGGGATTCTCATTTATCACACCGGTGTCAGGCTTTCTTTCTCCCCGTCTCTTATTTCAGTTTAATGGTCTTTTCTCACCATCCACTCTTCATATGCGCTCAGATTCGGTGTTTATAAAAGCAATGCACTGTTTGCTTCAGACCCAAGTACTTTCATATTTTTTGTATTTTCATCCTCATCTTGAGTCATGTAGCTATGCCATCAAAACAAACACAAACAGCCGTGTGTGAGATCAAAACTGAGCGGTGACAGCATCCATATGCACTGAGACGACCAAACGGCACTCATAAACTCTGTGTTTAGCTTTATGTCGTTCTCTATAAATGATAAAAGTTTTATTATAAACAGCCACAAATGCGGTCTCTTCCTCTATAAATGAAAACAGACAGTTTACCAACAGACAAGAGCAGCAATTACATCAAAAGACTCTGAGCTAATCATTTTATTCATTCATAATCATGCTTCAATTTTTGACTAAATCTAATCTAGTTTATTCTGAGCACTTGAATGTTAATAAATCATCCGACATGCGAAAAGATCAACCAGAGTTCACTTTCTATCAACGATACCACAATAATACAACAAATAACGCTAATAAAAGACATGCCGACGGTTTCTGTGACACTTTCATAAAACAACAGCCAAAAAATGAGTGAAAAATGATTGTTGGCTTTGCGGTCAGAATTTCCATCCACTCAAAATGAAGTAATTCACAGACGTAACTCTGAAAATAAAGTTAAATATACACTTCTGCTTATAGATATCTTGTTTTCTCGTGTCAAACAAACTAAAGATACTCAAGCATGAATATTCTTCATGATTTGCTGTCTTGAACGAGCGGCGCAACACGAGCCAGCGTTCTCTGGGAAACCTCCGTTTGAGAAAACTTCAATGTTTTTCTCACTAGAATCAAAACGAAGCATCAGAAACTCATTGCATTCTTTATCGTGAAAAAAATAATGTGCTCACACTGTATTTTTGCCTAAACATTCGTATCTCACACACACACACACACACGCTGCTTCGCTATCTGTGTGGGGACTTTGTGCGTAATGTTTTTAATGCTGTACAAACTGAACCTTCTCTCCCTAAACTCACCGACCCTCCTCACAATGCCGGTCATCTCAGGTTTTACTATCAGCGTGGGGACATTTGGTCCCAACAATGTAACATAAACCTGTACACAGACATACACATACCACACACACTTACACACACACTTACACAAAGACACACACACATAGACACTCTCACACACATACACGCACACACTCTCTCCCCTCTCTCTCTCTCTCTCTCTCTCACACACACACTCTGTCTCTCTCTCTCTCACACACACACACTCTGTCTCTCTCTCTCTCTCTCTCTCTCTCACACACACACACTCTGTCTCTCTCTCTCTCACACACACACACACTCTGTCTCTCTCTCTCAATAACACACTCTGTCTCTCTCTCTAACACACACACACTCTGTCTCTCTCTCTAACATACACACACTCTGTCTCTCTCTCTCTCTCACACACACACTCTGTCTCTCTCTCTCACACACACACACACTCTGTCTCTCTCTCTAACACACACACACACACTCTGTCTCTCTCTCACACACACACTCTGTCTCTCTCTCTCACACACACACACTCTGTCTCTCTCTCTCACACACACACCCCTTCCACTCCAAGAACGCGTAGCAGTGTGAATGTCGGCGGGGGGGCAGAGGGCAGGTTTGCAGGGGGCGCTGCGGCTGGTGTCTCACAGCTAATCGACTGTGTTCAGTGTTTAGTACTGATGATGGCAGCTCTGAAGTGCTGTAATTGTATAGTCTGTTTGCATATGCCTTGGCAACAGCCAAAAAACATTGGAAAGCGCTGAAATCATGTGCATGGCAGTGCTGCAGTCATGGCAACAGCATTTGACGTGCATTTTTCTCTTTCTCCATGCGTCGAGTCTTTAGAGGATAATCACAAGCGAATGAAGCACTTTTTATCTTGCTGCTGGAAACAAACCGCTTTGTTTCGATAGTTCTCTTTAGACATTCTACGAACTATAAACAACTACGTCAGTCATTAGAATTATGTCATTAATACTCTAATTAGTGTTAGCTGACATGTGGTTGCAAAGTTACTTATAGAATGTCTAAAGTTGATCAGAAAACAGTGTAACCACGCTGATCAGATCACAAGACTTCAGCTGAATTCTGTGCACAAACCCATCTTTACTGAAGACACGACATCACCCTGATGACATCATCACCATCATCACCATCATCACTATCATCGCCATCACCATCACAATCATCACTATCATCATCATCATCATCATCACCATCATCACCATCATCATCACCATCATCATCATCATCATCAGCACCATCACTATCACAATCATCATCACAATCATCACTATCAACATCATCATCACCATCACAATCACCATCATAACCATCACAATCATCATCACAATCATCACTATCATCATCACCATCACAATCATCACTATCATCATCACCATCACTATCATCATCATAATCACCATCACAATCATCACCATCACCATCATCATCATCATCATCACAATCACCATCATAACCATCGCAATCATCATCACAATCATCATTATCAACATCATCATCACAATCATCACTATCATCATCACCATCACAATCATCACTATCATCATCACCATCACTATCATCATCATAATCACCATCACAATCATCACCATCACCATCATCATCATCATCACAATCACCATCATAACCATCGCAATCATCATCACAATCATCATTATCAACATCATCATCACAATCATCACTATCATCATCACCATCACAATCATCACTATCATCATCACCATCACTAT
>JAWRVZ010000469.1:55000-110000 GCA_037043235.1 Rhodeus uyekii | reverse complement strand
ACCATCATCACAATCACCATCGTTATCATCACAATCACAATCATCTTCACCATCATGACCACCTGAATCATCACCATCACTATCATCATCGTCATCACCATCATCACTATCACTATCATCCTCATCATCACCACCATCATCATCACCATCACAATCATCACAGTCATCTTCACCATCACCATTATCACCATCATGACCACCTGAATCATCACAATCATCATCATCATCACAATCATCATTAGCATTATCACCAGCATGATCACCATCCTCATAAGCTCAGTTTAGTATGTTTAGCTTGTGCTGATTTCCTGCAGGACAAAAGCGAAAAGCATCATGTTATTCAGTCATCATATTCTGTGAGCCTGTGCTTTATGATCCATGCATGCAGCAGCAGCAATCAAACGCCTCTCTCAGCATGTTCTTAAAAATCCATCAGCCGGCGTCAGACGCAGAGGCTGCCTGGAGACGCAAGACATATTTACATTCCGAGTCCAGGAAACGTCTGAAAGAAAAGAGTGAAGGAAATAAAGCGAGGAAACGAGAGTGACAGACGGGACTGTTGCCAGCATTCTTCGCTCTGGTTTGCATTGACGTCAGATTGATTCAGGGACGACTGAAGATGTTTTGATTGAGTTCATCTTGGTTGTTGAAAAGCTCATTAATTCAGATGCCAGTAATTCTTGGTTTTTAAAATCTGGTTTCAGTGACATTACAGAGGCACATAAACAGCGCAGTAATGAGGAACAACACAATTAAAACCAACGTGAGTTAATGCGTATTTTCAGCAAGGCCAGAAACACACTTGCAGTCTATTACAGCTGCACGATTAATCACTAGAAGATTGTGATCTCGATTCAAACACCCACATGGTCTTATTCCTAAATTATACTGATTTCAGCTCTGTCTATTAAAGCTTTGACAAAACTCCAGCGAACATTCAGATCTGTGTTCAGATCCCGAGAGAGCCGTCATCATGTATAGATATGAAACAGCTTCACAAACAGTGTTTTCATTCAGATTATCACAGAACAACTGGATAAAAGTTTATAGTTCGGCTATAAACACTGATGCCTACAGTAGCGATCAAAACAGAGTGAATCAAAAACATATTGCTTTAATGGTTGTATCAATTACATTGTTAAACCAGTAGTTGGAGACAAGAGACTGTTAAAAATGTGTTTGTAAATAAATTATTCACTCCAGAGATTCGTTCGAAAACACTGATTCATCCAGTAATGAAACAAGTGAATCTTTATGAGTGAGTCATTGAATCATTCACTCAAGAGATTCGTTCAGAAACACTGATTCATCCAGAGATGAAACAAGTGAATCTTTATGAGTGAGTCATTGAATCATTCACTCAAGAGATTCGTTCAAAAACACTGATTCATCCAGTAATGAAACAAGTGAATCTTTATGAGTGAGCAATTGAATCATTCACTCAAGAGATTCGTTCAGAAACACTGATACATCCAGTAATGAACGAGTGAAGTCTTAATGAGTAAATCATTAAATATTTTTTAAATAATTAAAATAATTCATTCAAACTAATTAAAATAATTTAAATAGACTGCATCAAAGTAATATTTTGTCAGAACCTCTAGTAAATTGCATTATTTTATTAAGCTGTCTGTTTAGGATCGTGGGATAATCGTGATCTATAATCGTGTTGCAGCTCTATCAGCCAAAATTTTTGAATAATTATATATATATTTTCTTGTTACTGTGGTGTAACACACTTTCACCTGAAGTGTCATTAAACCAGGTGTTATTGTTCAGGCAGCAACATGTTTTACAGTTTAACCAACGTTTACAGTCAAGAACTTGCTGAGTAAGTTAGTGAATATTCTTTCAGCAACAATAAAGAGTGCATTCTTTCCCCCCGATCATTCAGTGCTGATTAATAAAGCATTGATGTGAAGTGAATTTTCTGTTCTTGCATTAAATGATGCACCAATGCATTCTTCAATTATACGTCCGCCTGATTCCTCCCTTTCTCTGAGGATTGTTTTGGGAGATGCTGCGTTACAATTCAGCCAAAATCAGGTTGAATCTGATCTGAACAGAGTAAACAATCTTCATGTGCGAGGAATGAAGCTGCGATCTCTCACTCTCAGAGTTATGGAGACGCTGCCCTCTTTATTTCCCTCCCTCGACTCACAGCTGGTTTGAATGCAGGCGAACCGCAGGGTCACGACTCTGTCAGAGAAAGAATAAACAATGTGATTTAAGACTGTACTGCTATCAGCTCTAATGAGACAACTACACAAACATCACACCTTTCGCTGCTGAAGCCCAGGTGGTGTGTGTGTTCTGCAAATGTGATTTGCTCTCATTGTTTGGACACGTCTTATATTTCTGCTGAGGATATTTCCCAAGATTCCCCCAGTGGTATTTAAAGCGCTCAAGCTCAAGTAACTATAATGACAGTGAGCCCGGTTATGTCTTAGTTATGATTTATAACCCTGACGAGCAACAGGCTTCCAAATAAATCCAGATTTCACCTTCATTTTAAAACAATAACTAAAGGTCACACTGAAAGTTTAAACCTCACAGGGATACAAATATTTTACGCATTCAAATAGTTATACAAGTATTCGAGCTAAATTCATACAGAAATGATCATTTGCTCACCCTCATGTTCTTATGAACATGCATGACTTCAACTTGAGTTATTAATTCATTGTATAAGATGTTTTACAGAATGAATGAAAAACAGCAGAAAAAATAAAAGTTATAAAAAGGACATAAGAAATGAAGTCATGCATTGGTAAATCTTAATTAAGCTAAGTCATATTAAATGAAATGGCAAAATGATGACATATTTATGACATGCAAAAATGAAACTGTCATCATTTGGACAAAAAGTCGATAAAACATTGCATAAAACATTGCCACAATAAGTCATTATTATCTAAGTAATTCCTTAGATGAAAAGTAGTAATTATGACATAAAAAGTCACAATTATGATACAATGAGTCATAATTATGAGATTAAAAAGTTGAAATTATACAATAATCGAAATGATGGCTGTCATAATTATGACAGTTTAGTTTTAAGCTTCACCTTTTACTCAGATTGGATTTACTGAGTCATAACTTTGACCTGAATTTCATGATTTATTGTGCAAAAGCATGATTTTTGTTCTTATGTGGCAGAAATGGACTTCCATACAAATCTCTTTCACCCATGTGTGTTTTCAAACTCACTCCATCTTTTCATTGAATGGAAAACAACATTTGCATGAAAGTCACACAGGTTCAGAATGCTGTGAGGGTGAATGAATTTTCTTGAGTGTTCATGAGTGTCTCAAACAGTAGAGAGCGGTGCTTGCAACATCAAGGTCATGGGTTCGATTCCCAGGCAAAGCAAGAACTGAATAGAATGTCAATGTGTTTCTTGTCACTTTGGATAAAAGGGTCTGATATATGCATGAATGTAAATGAAAGCTGAGAGAAGTGTCCTGTTTTTGCAGATCTGTCCCTGTGAAAAGACTTGCATCACGAGCGATCAGAAGCAGTTCTTGCATCCCAGCGCTGGATCTCCTGACGTCACCGCTGAGGCCCGGAGCTCTGCGCTGCGTTTGGTAAACATTTCTTTAGAAACCACAGCGATCAGAATGTGGCCACAGAAACTGCCAAAATTAATACGAGGTTAATGACTCGGTTTGGCAGCAGCCAGCGAGCGATTGATCGAAAGGGGAGTTCTCTGGTGTGCTTTAACATTTAATGCAAACCATTCCTGTGGACAGACCGAAATCATTCAGCTCAGATTCTGTATGGTTTCATGTGAACTGATGCTCACAGATGAAGCAGCAACTTTCAGTAACATCTTCTTGTTTAGAGTGCATCTTAACCGAGTCAAATGTTCTTGCATTTCTGCTTTTAGGAAGGGAAAGTGACGTCTGCAGTAAGAGTTCATCATTACGACGGCTCCACCTCGAACATCTGGAGCTGATCTACAGGGAGCACTTACATTATGTTATAACTCCGCCTGACAGCGTGAAGAAAGAGATTTCAGTCCCTAAACACACAAAAACAGGATTATTCACAACACACAGGGAGAAAATTATCTATCCAAGCACAAACACTATCCTTCAAATCACACTCATTAGTGGAGTTTGTCAAGCAACTCTAGACAAACATCAATGCTAGTGTTGATGATAGTTAGTGTTGCTGATACTTAGTTTTGGTGATACTAACTGTTGGTGATAATTACTATTGCTGAGAGTGTTGCTGAAAGTGTTGGTGACAGTGTTAGTGATAGTGTTACTGAAAGTGTCGGTGATAGTGTTGGTGATAGTGTTGGTGATAGTGTTGCTGACAGTGTTGGTGATAGTGTTACTGAAAGTGTTAGTGATAGTGTTAGTGATAGTGTTGCTGACAGTGCTGGTGACAGTGCTGGTGACAGTGCTGGTGATAGTGCTGGTGACAGTGCTGGTGATAGTGCTGGTGACAGTGTTGGTGATAGTGTTGCTGACAGTGCTGGTGACAGTGCTGGTGACAGTGTTGGTGACAGTGCTGGTGATAGTGCTGGTGACAGTGTTGGTGATAGTGTTGGTGACAGTGCTGGTGACAGTGCTGGTGACAGTGCTGGTGACAGTGTTGGTGACAGTGCTGGTGACAGTGTTGGTGACAGTGTTGGTGACAGTGTTGGTGACAGTGCTGGTGACAGTGCTGGTGACAGTGTTGGTGATAGTGTTGGTGACAGTGCTGGTGACAGTGCTGGTGACAGTGCTGGTGACAGTGTTGGTGACAGTGCTGGTGACAGTGCTGGTGACAGTGCTGGTGACAGTGTTGGTGACAGTGCTGGTGACAGTGCTGGTGATAGTGTTGCTGACAGTGCTGGTGACAGTGTTGGTGACAGTGTTGGTGACAGTGTTGGTGACAGTGTTGGTGATAGTGTTGCTGACAGTGCTGGTGACAGTGTTGGTGATAGTGTTGGTGACAGTGCTGGTGACAGTGTTGGTGATAGTGTTGGTGACAGTGCTGGTGACAGTGTTGGTGACAGTGCTGGTGACAGTGTTGGTGATAGTGTTGGTGACAGTGCTGGTGACAGTGCTGGTGACAGTGCTGGTGACAGTGTTGGTGACAGTGCTGGTGACAGTGCTGGTGACAGTGCTGGTGACAGTGCTGGTGACAGTGTTGGTGACAGTGCTGGTGACAGTGCTGGTGATAGTGTTGCTGACAGTGCTGGTGACAGTGTTGGTGACAGTGTTGGTGACAGTGTTGGTGACAGTGTTGGTGATAGTGTTGCTGACAGTGCTGGTGACAGTGTTGGTGATAGTGTTGGTGACAGTGCTGGTGACAGTGTTGGTGATAGTGTTGGTGACAGTGCTGGTGATAGTGTTGGTGACAGTGCTGGTGACAGTGTTGGTGATAGTGTTGCTGACAGTGTTGGTGACAGTGTTGGTGATAGTGTTGCTGACAGTGTTAGTGATAGTGTTGGTGATAGTGTTGCTGACAGTGTTAGTGACAGTGCTGGTGACAGTGTTGGTGATAGTGTTGGTGACAGTGCTGGTGACAGTGTTGGTGACAGTGCTGGTGACAGTGTTGGTGACAGTGTTGGTGACAGTGTTGGTGATAGTGTTGGTGACAGTGCTGGTGACAGTGCTGGTGATAGTGTTGGTGACAGTGCTGGTGACAGTGCTGGTGACAGTGTTGGTGACAGTGTTGCTGACAGTGCTGGTGACAGTGCTGGTGACAGTGTTGGTGACAGTGCTGGTGACAGTGCTGGTGACAGTGCTGGTGACAGTGTTGGTGACAGTGTTGGTGACAGTGCTGGTGACAGTGCTGGTGACAGTGTTGGTGACAGTGTTGGTGACAGTGCTGGTGACAGTGCTGGTGACAGTGTTGGTGACAGTGCTGGTGACAGTGCTGGTGACAGTGCTGGTGACAGTGTTGGTGACAGTGCTGGTGACAGTGCTGGTGACAGTGTTGGTGACAGTGTTGGTGACAGTGCTGGTGACAGTGCTGGTGACAGTGCTGGTGACAGTGTTGGTGACAGTGCTGGTGACAGTGCTGGTGACAGTGCTGGTGACAGTGCTGGTGACAGTGCTGGTGACAGTGCTGGTGACAGTGTTGGTGACAGTGCTGGTGACAGTGCTGGTGACAGTGCTGGTGACAGTGTTGGTGACAGTGTTGGTGACAGTGTTGGTGACAGTGCTGGTGACAGTGCTGGTGACAGTGTTGGTGACAGTGCTGGTGACAGTGCTGGTGACAGTGTTGGTGACAGTGTTGGTGACAGTGTTGGTGACAGTGCTGGTGACAGTGTTGGTGACAGTGTTGGTGACAGTGTTGGTGACAGTGCTGGTGACAGTGTTGGTGACAGTGTTGGTGACAGTGTTGGTGACAGTGTTGGTGACAGTGTTGGTGACAGTGTTGGTGACAGTGTTGGTGACAGTGCTGGTGACAGTGTTGGTGACAGTGCTGGTGACAGTGTTGGTGACAGTGTTGGTGACAGTGTTGGTGACAGTGCTGGTGACAGTGTTGGTGACAGTGTTGGTGACAGTGTTGGTGACAGTGTTGGTGATACTGTTGGTGATACTGTTGGTGATAGAGTTGGTGACAGTGTTGCTGACAGTGTTAGTGACAGTGTTGCTGATAGAGTTGGTGATAGTGTTGCTGACAGTGTTCGTGACAGTGCTGGTGACAGTGCTGGTGACAGTGTTGGTGACAGTGTTGGTGACAGTGTTGGTGACAGTGCTGGTGACAGTGTTAGTGATAGTGTTGGTGACAGTTTTGCTAATAATTACTGTTGCTGATAGTGATTTGTTGCTAATAGTGTTGGTGTTAGTGTTGCTGATAGTGATTGTGTTGGTGACAGTGTTAGTGTTGCTGATAGTGATTGTGTTGGTGACAGTGATAGTGTTGCTGATAGTGATTGTGTTGGTGTTGGTGAAAGTGTTGGTGACAGTGTTGGTGACAGTGTTGGTGACAGTGTTGGTGACAGTGTTGGTGACAGTGTTGCTAATAATTACTGTTGCTGATAGTGATTTGTTGCTAATAGTGTTGGTGTTAGTGTTGCTGAAAGTGATTGTGTTGGTGATAGCGATAGTGTTGGTGACAGCGTTGGTGAGAGTGTTGGTGACAGCGCTGGTGACAGTGTTGGTGACAGTGCTGGTGACAGTGTTGCTAATAATTAATGTTGCTGATAGTGATTGTGTTGGTGTTAGTGTTGCTGATAGTGTTGCTGATAGTGATTGCGTTTTTGATTTCTGATGTGATGCATTTAAACCTCAAGTTAAGTGTTAAAGTTGAGCGTGTGCAAGGAATGATTCCTTTTGTCGAGGAGAAATATACAGGCTTCAGAAATATTATTGAATTTTATTAAGCATCATTAAAACCCTGACTGAAGACGCTGATTTACCAATGTAAACAATCAAATGGCAAACTGGCACAGATATCAGAGAGTTCTCCTCATGCACAATGGGTTATTTGTGTAATGACGCATGATGTTTTGGAGACTGGGTGTCGCAGAGCACGTATTAGGTTGTCATCATGAGTTCTGAGTTGTTCAGCGAGCGCTCGACGCGTGTTCGTGGTTCTGTCAGAGAGCACAGAGGGCGAGCGTGACGTCTCGCAGCGGGCCGGACTTTGAGGTTACACGTTCTGGCATCTTTCTTTCTCGCTGCACTCAATCTCTCGTGTTTTTCAATTCCTCCACCCCATTCCCTCGCTCACTGGGCCTTTTTCCAAATGTTAACACTTTGTAGGTTTCCAGCGCTGCAGCTTAAACCCCAAATCTCTCGCTCTCACTCTCACTCTCTCTTTCTCCCTGGCGCCAATGATATACGTCTCTTTACAGCAACAATGCCGGAAAAAATGGTTTGGATTCACTGGAGTCCAGTGAGGCGCTGTGAGCGTGTGACCCTGATTACACTTCCATAAAACGCTCCTCCAAACCACTGCAATGAGGGAAAATACCAAACATGTCAATGGATTTCATCTCATCTCTTAGCTTTCTTTGTATTATTATGTTCTGATTTCTCTGGAATCATGAGTTCCTGTAAATCAGCCAGAGTTTGTTGTTCCACTCTAAGATCAGAGATATATTCATCTGTCTTGCTTCATCTTCTGGAGCCAAATTAATAAATGTAATATAACACATGTAACTAACTTCTGGCGTTCAGTGTGTGTGCCGTTTAGCTGGCAAATCTAAAGGGACAATTATGGAAACGGTCCCTTCTCAAGCCACAGATGCTGCTAGAGCTTGTGTTGATGATGCAAACGCACGGCGTTCAGAGCCAATCATTCCATAATAAATAACATAATATGAAAAGACCTGTGAGGAAAACGCAAGCCAAATATTCTTACAATGGGAGAACAGCTTGTTCTAAGTGAATGTGTGCATTTGGTTTCTGGCTGTTCTGTTAGTGTAATCTCTGCTTTTCTCCTGGGAAGCTCATGGCTGATGCTGCTGATGGCGAACCGAAGAGGGAAATTCCATCTCTTTCTCTCTTTAGGACGCTTGCATTCCTCACAAAACATCACTTCAGCCATGTTTCATCACTGACTGCAATCCCAACGCATGAATCTGTCCAGGGAGCCCATTACAAACAGAGCGCGGGGCCAAAAACAGCGGCGCTCGTCGTGGGTCAGATTGTTTGAATTAGTGAGATTGCGTCTGCTTTCGTCTCCGAGCGCCGAGGTTGCAGCTGCCGAGACGGAGGCCAAAGTGACGTCACGCAAGCATGCCTGCAGTGGTCTCCTGATGACATCACCGGGTGACATCATCTCAGACGGGCGTGGCCTGGTGGAAGGGGTGCGGGCGCTGTTGCAGAAACTCTAACAGAGAGAGTTACATGTTACATAGAGCAAGCCGAGAGGATCAGTCAAGATTTCCCGTTTTCTTGGACATCAAGGCTCAGGATAGTCGCTTGGGAAGTGTCTTGTCATCAACTGAATCCAATGCTTTACAGCAAAGATTGCATTTGTTTCAAGAATGGTTAGTTTAGCAAAATAAACAATGTTTCTTTTTTTCTGTGAAGCAATATGTATTGTATAAAGCGCTATAGAAATAAAGCTGACTCGATTCACACAGAATACATTTGGATTCAGACTTCAGATAAAGCTTTTCCCCGAACAATCGTAAAGATGACAGCAACTTTGGAAAGACATGCAAAACTTTCAAATATTACCCTAATATTGTAATCATTACGCGCACAAGTTGCAACTGCTTAACTGAATACACAACGTGAACTCTTATTTAACATTCATGCATTTATCAGCTGCTTTTATCATCGCATTCAAGAAACACATTGACATTCTAATCAGTTCTTGCTTTCCCTGGGAATCGAACCCATGACCTTGATGTTGCAAGCGCTGCTCTCTACTGATTGAGTTATTATTTTACTTTTACACAGAGTTTGGTAGGTCTATAAGTAAAATCTATTTAATTTAGCAATCCTCATTGCATTACATACTAACGGTGATCGTTATAAATAGGGAAAGGCACTATCAGGGAAAAGATGACTTGCTAAAAATCGCTTTTTTCCCCATTTTTGAAGGGTCACCATTGGCATATAATCCAACAAGGATTGATTAACTCAACATATTTGACGAGTAGACCTACAAATCTCTGTGTAAAACCAAAATAATAGTTCTGCCTTTGTTCTAAAGTCATATAATATAGCTCTAAAAATACAGGCGAAGAAGAAGCAGAAACGAGCGATAGAAGCATTCCTCACACATGTGTTGAATAACCTGAACATAAAGCAACATATAAACTGCCTAATGAAACGTGGATCCAGGATGAGCTTTGGCGTGTTGATGGACTCCATCTGTTTTCGATCAATTACTCTGAATCCCATTGAATGAAGCCAATGATCAAAAAAGCTTGTTCTGGCTGGCAACTGTTTAACGACCCACATAACCTGAATAAACCGCAGGTATGTCAGAGGCCAAATGACTTCCTGCGCTGAGATTTATTGTTCTGGACTTTGTTCAGGCTCTATATAAAACGGTGCGGCTCCAAACTCCCACACAAAAGCGGGACAGGTTTTACACGGGTCCGTTCAGGTGTATTGATGTGTTGCTCACCTGTCACCACAGCAACTGCGAGGCACTCAATGACGGCAATTCTGCTAATGCGCTGCTCAAAGCCTAATTACACAATGATTAAAGCCTCACTTAAGAGGTGAACTCACTTAAGATAAAAAGCCATTAAAAAATCATAATCAGCACATTGGGCTGGGAGACAAGTGAAGCGTTTATTAGTCGAGTCCTCTGAAGTCTGATCTGATTAGTGCGATATCTTGTAAATTCTCCACCTGCTGATGAGCACACGCTCACACACACACCGGACGTGAAGCATCAGGATTTCATCACTGACTCAAAAGCTGTTGATGGCGGTTCACAGAAACTGAGGCATGAAGGATTATTGTCTGTAATTCTGATTGCATCATTGCACTCCCACACGGGACAACTGGAAACGCAAGACAATGCAAACAAGTGATCTAATCATCGTGGTTTAGCGCTGATTTAGAGTGAATTTAAGCACTCAGGCATTACAGAAGTCATCGGACTCACATCTGCTGTGCGATTGAACACAGAGTGTATGTGAATAAAACCGTGAAGTCTGGTGTGTGTGAAGCTGCTGACGGGAAAGTTCTGACTCTAAACTTTGAAGGGATGGATTGAGATTGAAATCTGCAGATGTTGAGTTGTTTTGTTCAAAATAGAGTTAAAAACTGAAACAAACCCTGCTTTCCTCTACAGTTTATATTCATATTCATCAGACGCTTTTATCATCGCATTCAAGAAACACATTGACATTCTAATCAGTTCTTGCTTTCCCTGGGAATCAAACCCATGACCTTGATGTTGCAAGCGCTGCTCTCTACTGTTAGACACACAGGACAACCAGATTTGAAACTGAAGTGGTGAATCAGAGTGAAGTGTAAGAGATGACCTCGATTTTCACCTGAATCATCATGAGACCATAAAAACTCACAGTACACAAAACCTGCTGACACACACACACACACACACACACACACACACACACAAACTCACCTTCTCTCTCACTCTCTCACACACACACACACACATCTTTATAGATCTTTATACAGTACAGCTTGTTTTAAAGCAGTTCTGAGAGAAAACAGAGTCATTGATCAGCTGAAGCCGGATCAGTGTGTGTGTGTGTGTGTGTGTGTGTGTGTGTGTGTGTGTGTGTGTGTGTGTGTGTGTGTGTGTGTGTGTGTGTGTGTGTGTGTGTGTGTGTGTGTGTGTGTGTGTCCTAATCCTTCACTGATCCTGACAGAAGAGCAGGAACTATCTGCTCTGATGAGGGCTGGTCAGAACACACAGGGGTGCCGTGAGCGTGATGTGTGTGTGTTAAGCGCTTTATGAACGCTGAGGGGAGTCAGATGGAGGCATTCGGCTCACACAAACCCCTCAGCGTCTTTTATAGGGCTGTAATTGACATTTATGAGCCTGATTCTGTGGTTTTGCATGTTCAGAGAGAGACTGCACTGAGAAACGCTGCTGGGACGAAGGATTAAGAGAGAAACAGAGGATTGAAAATGAAAGTGTGCGAGCGCCATGACCTACAGAAACGCATACACACAAACACAGATACAGAGAGCTGAAGCATGACGAAATCACATCCGTTTGCCGTCAGCATCCAGTATATCGTTGCTACACGAATGACTTAATATCAGAGCGATGCCAAGAGACATCCGTGCGTAATCAGCATGACACACACGGTGTGTGTGCATCCAAAGGGATAGAAAGCGCTTGAAATCTGATCAGATAGGAGGTGAATTTAAAGGGGCGGTACGTAAAAAATGTTCATGCATTAATCACTTTTCTAATGCCATTGAGAACACCTTGAATTGAAACTTCCTACGAAAGCCTGTGAACACAGATCCTCATCTGCAAGCCTCGCATGTTTCCAGAGACAGCGGCGTCCTGCAGTCAACAAACACACAAACGCTTCCTCGCTCAACAAAAAGATGAACGTTTCCCAGAAAACAAGCAATAAAAACAGGCAAACAATGGCTGAGGGAAGGCAGCACAAACAACTCCTACTCTTTGTAGATGTGAAGAGGAGAATGAATAGACTTGGACTTTATTCAGAGTCACAAACTTCCCCAGCTGACATTTTGATTTTGTTATAATCTCTCATTTATATCATTCACTGTGTTTGTAGAAGAGGGTCAAAATGACAATTTGGAGTCAAATTTCAGGACTTTAGAAAGATGGAGGCGTCATTATTTTACTTTTAAACAGAGATTGGTAGAACTATTAGGGAAATCTGTTGACTTTATCAACTCTTGTTGGATTATATGCCACAGGCGACCCTTCAAAAATGGTGAAACGCACTATTAGGGAACGAATCACTGGCTAAAGTGCTTTTGTCCCATTTTTGAAAGGCCACGGTTGGCATATAATCCAACAAGGATTGATGAAGTCAATATATTTCACTAATAGATCCACCAATCTCTGTAAAAGAACAGAACAATAGTTCTGCCTTTCCTCTAAAGTCATTTAATATGCCTCTAAACTTCAGGGGAAAGTTTCTTCTACAAAATCGTGGATTACTCATTAATTTAGGCTTTCTTCTTCATGTATGCATTTCTTTCACTAAAAGATCTAAATCAAGGTTGAGCCGGATCTGCTCTGGAAATTATATTAATTTATATACTAATTATCTGACCAGATTATTTACACACACAAAAAACTGTCAAAACTGCAACCTTACTCCCAATTCCCAGCAATAATTGGATCAGTTTGTGAAGACTGCATGAAAGGAATGAGTACAGAAGTGTGTGTGTGTGTGTGTGCATGTGTGTGTGTGTGTGTGTGTGTGTGTGTGTGTGAGTCTCGGGTGTTCAGGAAGGTTCTGGGATGTTCGGGCAGCAGCTCACGATCAGCTGTTTCAGGCGTCGCCACATGCACTCGCTCAGTTATTCCAGAGAAAGGCATTATAAACGGCTTCCTAAAGAGGGTGGAGGAGAAGTTCTGTGTTTGGGTGTGAGTATGACCCTCAGTGAGAGAGAGAGAGACAGAGAGAGAGAGAGAGAGAGAGACAGAGAGAGAGAGAGAGAGAGAGAGAGAGAGAGAGACAGACAGACAGAGAGAGAGAGAGAGAGTGAGAGAGAGAGAGAGAGAGAGAGAGCGAGAGAGAGAGAGATCTGTGTTTCACGGATGATCTCACGAGACTGAAACGGCTTTTCCATTTTCTCTCAATGCGCTGCTAAGCATCACTTCTTGTTCAACATCTGGCGACACTGTTTTCAACACTGATAATCATCATAAATGTTTCTTGAGCAGCAGATCATCATATCAGAATGATCAGTGAAGGATTGTGTGATGCTGAAGACTGTTTTATTAAGAGCTCTGTTAATGCCTATGAAATTCAGTCATTTCTAAGGTTTTATGTTAAGGGCGCCGTTGTCATGTGTGTGTGTGTGTGTGTGTGTGTGTGTGTGTGTATGTGTGTGTGTGTGTGTTAGTCCGGAACGTGTTGGGAGTTTTCTGTTGGGAACGGTGTCATGAGCGCGACCCCTAAGTTAATAACTAATGATTCTGCAATGAAAATGAATCAATCAAAACTTGCTTTAGCTGGACAATGACGTCCTTCTAGAGCTGCTGTTCAGCCAAAAACAATCTTCATTGCATTATTTTCCTGTTATCACTGTAAAACTGCTTTGAGCTGAATAAAACAATGCACATGAAAAACACAGGAAGGATGCATTTCTTATCCAGTAAGAAAACGTGCACATAAACTACAACAAAAACACATTTACTGAATAAATCTCTCAAAATAAATGTGATTTTGTCTCAAATGAGGCCGTGATTGGACGACTGGAGTAACCGGTGGACCAATGGCGTCGCAGCGTCTCAAATGAGTCTGTTTTTGGACGACCGGAGTAATATTGACAGCAAGACAACATGACAGCAATTATTATTATTATTATCTGACGCTCTGAGACTCGTTTATGATGGAGGGAAAAGAGCCAATCGCACAAACACACAGTTTATTACTCATATTTACAGACAGGAAGTGATGATTCTGTTCTCTCGAACACATGGGATTGAAACGATGCTGTTTCATTCCATATGCTAATTTTGTGCAGAAGTTAAATAACTTTGAATGGAAACGCAGCTAACGAGGCTTGGGTTTGGACGCCGGGAGTGAAGTGGTATCGCAGTAGAGCAGCATTCGGGCAGGTCTTCACGCTGACAGCTCTTTCCTGTATAAAAGCCTGGAGAAACACATGATCAGCTCAACTCACTTGCTCTGTTTTCACTGATAAAGTAAAGAGCAAATGACAATATGGAGCACGAAATGTCAGTTATTAAGATAAAAACTATTTTCAAAAAGATAAAAAATTATTAATAATTAATTTCTTCTTAGATAAATACAGTAAAACAGTGTAATATTATATCAGTGTAAAACAGCTGTTTTCTATGTGAATATATAGTAAAGTGTCATTTATTCCTGTGATTAAAGCTGAATTTATTAGATGATAAATACAGTAAAACAGTGTAATATTATATCAGTGTAAAACAGCTGTTTTCTATGTGAATATATAGTAAAATGTCATTTATTCCTGTGATTAAAGCTGAATTTATTAGATGATAAATACAGTAAAACAGTGTAATATTATGTCAGTGTAAAACAGCTGTTTTCTATGTGAATATATTGTAAAGTGTCATTTATTCCTGTGATTAAAGCTGAATTTATTAGATGATAAATACAGTAAAACAGTGTAATATTATATCAGTGTAAAACAGCTGTTTTCTATGTGAATATATAGTAAAATGTCATTTATTCCTGTGATTAAAGCTGAATTTATTAGATGATAAATACAGTAAAACAGTGTAATATTATATCAGTGTAAAACAGCTGTTTTCTATGTGAATATATAGTAAAATGTCATTTATTCCTGTGATTAAAGCTGAATTTATTAGATGATAAATACAGTAAAACAGTGTAATATTATATCAGTGTAAAACAGCTGTTTTCTATGTGAATATATAGTAAAGTGTCATTTATTCCTGTGATTAAAGCTGAATTTATTAGATGATAAATACAGTAAAACAGTGTAATATTATATCAGTGTAAAACAGCTGTTTTCTATGTGAATATATAGTAAAATGTCATTTATTCCTGTGATTAAAGCTGAATTTATTAGATGATAAATACAGTAAAACAGTGTAATATTATATCAGTGTAAAACAGCTGTTTTCTATGTGAATATATAGTAAAGTGTGATTTATTCCTGTGATTAAAGCTGAATTTATTAGATGATAAATACAGTAAAACAGTGTAATATTATATCAGTGTAAAACAGCTGTTTTCTATGTGAATATATAGTAAAGTGTGATTTATTCCTGTGATTAAAGCTGAATTTATTAGATGATAAATACAGTAAAACAGTGTAATATTATATCAGTGTAAAACAGCTGTTTTCTATGTGAATATATAGTAAAATGTCATTTATTCCTGTGATTAAAGCTGAATTTATTAGATGATAAATACAGTAAAACAGTGTAATATTATATCAGTGTAAAACAGTTGTTTTCTATGTGAATATATAGTAAAGTGTCATTTATTCCTGTGATTAAAGCTGAATTTATTAGATGATAAATACAGTAAAACAGTGTAATATTATATCAGTGTAAAACAGCTGTTTTCTATGTGAATATATAGTAAAGTGTCATTTATTCCTGTGATTAAAGCTGAATTTATTAGATGATAAATACAGTAAAACAGTGTAATATTATATCAGTGTAAAACAGCTGTTTTCTATGTGAATATATAGTAAAGTGTGATTTATTCCTGTGATTAAAGCTGAATTTATTAGATGATAAATACAGTAAAACAGTGTAATATTATATCAGTGTAAAACAGCTGTTTTCTATGTGAATATATAGTAAAATGTCATTTATTCCTGTGATTAAAGCTGAATTTATTAGATGATAAATACAGTAAAACAGTGTAATATTATATCAGTGTAAAACAGCTGTTTTCTATGTGAATATATAGTAAAGTGTCATTTATTCCTGTGATTAAAGCTGAATTTATTAGATGATAAATACAGTAAAACAGTGTAATATTATATCAGTGTAAAACAGCTGTTTTCTATGTGAATATATAGTAAAGTGTCATTTATTCCTGTGATTAAAGCTGAATTTATTAGATGATAAATACAGTAAAACAGTGTAATATTATATCAGTGTAAAACAGCTGTTTTCTATGTGAATATATAGTAAAGTGTGATTTATTCCTGTGATTAAAGCTGAATTTATTAGATGATAAATACAGTAAAACAGTGTAATATTATATCAGTGTAAAACAGCTGTTTTCTATGTGAATATATAGTAAAGTGTAATTTATTCCTGTGATTAAAGCTGAATTTATTAGATGATAAATACAGTAAAACAGTGTAATATTATATCAGCGTAAAACAGCTGTTTTCTATGTGAATATATAGTAAAGTGTCATTTATTCCTGTGATTAAAGCTGAATTTATTAGATGATAAATACAGTAAAACAGTGTAATATTATATCAGTGTAAAACAGCTGTTTTCTCTGTGAATATATAGTAAAGTGTGATTTATTCCTGTGATTAAAGCTGAATTTATTAGATGATAAATACAGTAAAACAGTGTAATATTATATCAGTGTAAAACAGCTGTTTTCTATGTGAATATATAGTAAAGTGTCATTTATTCCTGTGATTAAAGCTGAATTTATTAGATGATAAATACAGTAAAACAGTGTAATATTATATCAGTGTAAAACAGCTGTTTTCTATGTGAATATATAGTAAAGTGTCATTTATTCCTGTGATTAAAGCTGAATTTATTAGATGATAAATACAGTAAAACAGTGTAATATTATATCAGTGTAAAACAGCTGCTTTCTATGTGAATATATAGTAAAGTGTGATTTATTCCTGTGATTAAAGCTGAATTTATTAGATGATAAATACAGTAAAACAGTGTAATATTATATCAGTGTAAAACAGCTGTTTTCTATGTGAATATATAGTAAAGTGTAATTTATTCCTGTGATTAAAGCTGAATTTATTAGATGATAAATACAGTAAAACAGTGTAATATTATATCAGCGTAAAACAGCTGTTTTCTATGTGAATATATAGTAAAGTGTCATTTATTCCTGTGATTAAAGCTGAATTTTCAGCATCATTACTCAGTGTCACATGATCTTCACTAATCAGTATCATATGATGATTTGATGCTCAAGAAACATTTATGATTATTATCAGTGTTGATTAATTTTTTGTGGAACATAAAAACAACTTTTCCTGAACTAATCAAAAGTGACAGTAAAGACATTTATAGTTACAAAAGTTTCTCCTTCAAACAAAAGCTGCTCTTTCAGCTTTATATCCATTAAAGAATCCTGAGAAATAAAACATCACGGTTTCCACAAACACATGAAGTCGTTTTCAGCACTGATAATAATCATAAATGTTTCCTGAGCAGCAGATCAGAACGATTCCTGCTACTCCTGTTTCGTTCTAAGGCCGTTTTTCCGGGATTATTCCCGATGCTTGTGGAGCAGCAGGAGATGAGAATGAGCGAGTGTGTCGGTGCGTTCAGGGCTCGTATCTGCCCGTCGCTCTCTCTCGCACTGAGCCAGCTTCCTTCCTCCTGAAATCAGATCAGAGCCGCTCCGTCTCCACACCCAGCCTCCGGAGACCAGAGCGCTCCGTCCTGAACGCCGCGGTTACATAACGCTCCGGCTGGAGCCGCTCCGGATGGACTCACCCATGCCAGTGCGTCCGGAGAAAGATAATGACATCATCAGCCTGAGCCGCTTAATTCAGGCCGCTATAAAACATCCCTGCATGCTTTCCTCCCTCACACAAGTGTGTGTGTGTGTGTGTGTGTGTGTGTGTCTAACGCAGCAAATATCACCAGATCTGAACTCAAAGAGTTCGTAACTTCTGCCCTTCAGTGTCTGAGTTTGCAGAGATATTTCTGACAGAACTGAAAGAGATTATTTGGGTTTTTCAGAAAGACTGAGCGCACTTTGTTCTCTAATTATGAGTGGAAATGAAGTTTTAATGAGCGCACTATAATGGTGAACTCATTATCTGGTAATAAGCACACAAGCGCGAGTGTGCGGCGTAAAGCGTCCTGAACGGTAAACAGTGTGTTCGGCTGATGGAGAGCGGCGGCACACACGGCTCTTTGACGCGAGAGCACAGTCCTCTGTTCCTCTGTCCCGCGCCGGCTCGTTACGCCTCTCTTATCTGATCGGTACCTGTGATGAGGACATTATACACGAGTCCGGCTGCCGGCAGAGAAACTCAGATAAGGATCAAAATTACATTGGTGACAAAACGTCTGTGTGTGTGTGTGTGTGTGTGTGTGTGTGTGTCGGGCCTCATGCAGCCGCTGTCCAACCGCAGGAACAACGACACGCGTCAGTTTCAGTTCTACAGCGCTTTACACAGAACACAAGCTTTACAGTTATGTAATCAGATTACTTTAAGTAACTAATAAAGTAACGCATTACTTTTAAATTCACTGAGTGATGCGTCTCCTGTCCTGATGTTGAGAGAAATCAGGAGTTGTAGTGTGTGTGTGTGTGAGAGAGTGTGTGAGAGAGTGTGTGTGTGAGTGAGTGTGTATAAAAAAACCGAATGAAGAATTACAAAAGAATTGTAAATAATACATATAAAAATATCTCTGTGTTTGTAATCAACATTTCAATCTGGAAAAGCATGAACAGTGAGAGAAACTGTCGTCACATTCAGCTCAGAAATCCGTTGCAATAGTGTCACCGTTTATCCATAATGCCGTTTAAAGACTCTCAGTGATAAAGATACTCTTATAATAACCGTTGTGTTAATAACCCTCAGCCGATCCGACATACAAAACAATCCCGGAGCCGTCCAGCGTGTTCTGCGTCATCCGGCACACGTTTGCTGGCAACCAAACCGGAGTTTCTCAGCCCAGATGAAACAGAGAGAGAGTAAACACTGTTCATTCACACGTTCTGCTACACACTAAAACAACACAAAGCTGATTCAACGTGTAAAGCTCATGCGTTTGAAACGAGTTCAATGCAGCTTTAACTACCGAAGACAAAAGTCTCGCTTCCGTGCGTTGAGTCAGTTCAACTTTGATATTCAACAAGAGAAAAACCGCTAAAAGAATCAAGATCAACAAGCCTCTTTCAACACACACGATGTGTTATTTTCGTTTCTTGAATGATTGGTTGACTGGCTCTAGTTTATTTGTGTTAAATACGGGACGCTTAATATCCGGTAATATTACATGTTTAACGGCATTGATGAGAACAAAACTTGAACTGAATAATGACGGTATTGTCTTCTGTAAAGCTCCTTATAACTTAATTAAATTAGTTGCATAATTGATGATCATGCGTGCTGCTTTTAAATGATCGTTACTGCAGAACTAAAGATAAACGGCATGATTTATGCATGAAGACAACAGAAGGGAAACTGCATCACGTGTGAAAGCAAACAAGCAAACTATAGAGAGAAAGATGCAAGCTTTCCTTTCGCACACACATCAGTCATCAACCTCTCGAGTCAAGAAGCTGCTAACAGGAGAGAGTGCCGCTTGCAACATCACGGTCATGGGTTCGATTCCCAGGGAAAGTAAGAACTGATTAAAAAGTCAATGTGTTTCTTGAATGCGATGATAAAAGCATGAATGTAAAAGACTGCAGAATCAGCAGTCGAGTCGTCACGCGAGTGTGTGCGTGTGTTGTTGTCATCTCTGCGTACACACATGTGGTTGCACACATACCTGCGAGTGTTTGCATACCTGCAACGCTTGAGAGGGAATGTGTGTGTTTACTCTGCGGGTGTGTCAGTGTGTGTAATGACCCGAGCGCTCTGGGTTTAGTGTGTCATTTGCTGAACAGGTGACGCATTTAAAGCCACAAACCTAAACTCTGCGCTGCTATTTTAAGAACGACATAAAAACTTCCCATGGGACGATAAAGTACAAAGACGAGAGACGCTGAAAAATGTAAAGACACAAAGTCAAACTCGAGCTGCTTATTCCATATTTAATGAAGGTTGCATCGTTTATTCTCCTGTTTATTACCGTGAAGCTGCTTTGAATGATTCTGCATTTTACAAGCTGCTTGACGAGCACTAGCTGGAAAACCTTCCATAAGACAGTGATATAACGATGAGAGAACGATAACCCAGAGAAGCCACTCGATTCACGTCATCTCTCGACTTTGGACTGCGGTCGCAGAGAAGCGCAGCTGAATGAGAGAGACACGCAGGTATCTCCAGATTATTGCTCAGGTAATCGTCCGCCTGGCGAAAACAAGGCTGTAAAAAGGCCTGATATTCTGGAGTCGACGGCACTCAAACCCTCGCGGTCTTCGGTCGCTCTGACCCGCATGTTATTGCGTTGAACTAATGCCTAATTTAATCTTTTTGTCAACTTGTCTTCTTTCAATTAGCACAGGATTTGTGTTTCGTTTTGGAGGCGAATGCACTCGGAAAACCTCTTCCCTCGCGTTATCGGATCAACGAGAAAAAACCCTTCCAAAAGAAACACAAATCCTGTGCAAACTGAAAGAAAACAAGTTGACAAAAAGGCAGGGATAAAAAACGAGCGCTTGGTTTCTAGTAGTAGGCGATCACACTCACAAATACATATTTTCCTATTCGCCCGGGGCATTTCTCTCCATTCACAGAGTTGCTAACAATGAAGCGCTGTTCTAGCGTACGGACGCATGCGTGGAACATCGACTCTGACGAGGAAAGAGAGGTCAAACGCGCTGAGGACGACATTCAGAAATGTCTCAGTGTGTATATTCAAGACGTTTGGACACTTGACTGCATTTATGCGTCTCATAAATCATCATAAAAACCTTCTGATGTAAAGCTTTGCACTTTATTTAGAGACAGGGTTCAGTCTTTTTTACTAGATATGGATATGGAAAGAAAAGCATCGAGTTTATCCCGTAGTTTCATTGCATTTATCAGCTGCTTTCATCATTGCATTCAAGAAACACATTGACATTCTAATCAGTTCTTGCTTTCCCTGGGAATCGAACCCATGACCTTGATGTTGCAAGCGCCGCTCTCTACTGTTAGAGCTATTGAGGCATTAGAGTTACTTTATAAAACTGCTCTAACATGTGGAAAACCATAATAAAGAATGAAAAGTTGGGGCCAAATATTTCCCTGTTGCTGTTTATCCCCATAAATCTTGCAATGGCGTCACAAATGCTATAAAACATTACAAAAAATAAAAACAAACATGTCGCATTTATAATTTATAGTCATCTATTGGGGTTTTCAATGGTATGAGGTTGTTTGTGAAGAACTTGCATCAATAAACAATGAACTTCAAGACAATCAGTATTTCGGGAAGTAAATCAGGAATCTCCGAAATGAAAACATGCGTTATAATCGTTCAATAACGTGGGAGACGAAACCCCGTCCAAAGAAGGATATGACAAATTTGTTCTGTGCGACAACGCAACAGTCGTTCTTCTTTCATGAACAGAGCGCTTCTTTCAGAAGTATTTTCCCACATCTTTTCTCCGCTTTCCTGCCAAACTCTCTTTCCATTCAGAGATTCGGAGACTGTGATGAAGCCAAACTGTAGTCAAGCGTTCCTCACGTTTGTGTCCGAGGCGCAGGGCAAACATTCCCTATATTCCCAACTCTTACCCTTCTCTCCCTGACACCCGCTGACTCCGAGCCAACTCCTGACAGCCAGGCCAGTTTCCAGAGCCGGTGCCTCCAAACGAACAACTGAGAAAAGACGGGTTTTTCCTGAGGGAACGGAGGAACGCACACCTTCTGCGGCTCCCAAAGCTGCCAGTAATTACGGCCTGAATTCCAGAGCATTAGAAAGCCAAACTCCATCTATGCAAATGCATTTTATGACATTTTGTTCTGGGATCCGTCAGCGAACTACAAAGACAATTAGGAGAAAAGGGAAGAGAAAAGCCATCTTTAGAAACGAAAGGTCATCCGTTGCTGTAGTTGCTCTCAGAAAACATGAACGAAACTTGGGTTTCATATCGTTTCCAAGGACATATCATGCTATATTTAAACACCAGTCTATTGTGTTTACTATAACTAATGTGCATTCAAAGCAGGAGACCTGGAGTGTGAAATCATGTCCTGCTTTCCATATTCACCGCGGTGTTCGATGCAATCGTGCACGGTTAAAAATAGTCAAGACGTTGTGACAAAACGTCTGAAACTGATGAAAAAGGGAAAGCTAGAGGCTGAAAGTGTGACAGAAACTTCTTAGTCACATCACGAACACCGGAAAGTTTGAAACACGCCTAAAACACAGCAGGCAAAGCATCGTCCCAACATAAACCAGCGAGTGTTACATCATTCCAGAGCAAAACACAGACGCAACCATCAACATGTACGTCAGGATTGAGCGGGTAGAGTTGGGGGAATCCCAGCGAAAGTGTGCGTCTGTCTGAGGGACGGGAGAGGTTCACATTAAGAGCTCGAATTCACTTCCAGCGAGCCTCCAATTCCCTGAAAGTTGCACTCGTTTGCACATTATTTCATCACTTTGCTTCTCAGCCATCTGGAGTGAATCCAGAATCAGCCATTAAACCCTCACGCCTCGACACGGACTCGCAATTACGAGATTTAAACTCAACCTGATTGCTTCCCAATCTAGCTAACAGTCTAATGAACCCGGGCATTTAATTGGCTCTTTGACACGAGTTGCTTTGGACCTCATCTTTAGGAAAACATCAGGCTGAAGTTCAGACTCGTCAGTGGCGAGAATCTCAGGCAGAAACAGGAAACTCGCTCCTCTCTCACCCAAAACCGCAGAGATGTTTGTTGCACAGCGTCTGATTCACATTCCCTCACTCCGCACTCGACGAACCCATGACGTGTGCTCGAGACTCACTGTAATGCTTGCTAAAAGCAGAAGAAGTCTCCCGAGGGACACTGCATTTGTTCCTTTACTCTATATGTTTGTGCCAAAATTATCAAAATGTTGTTTGGACTCTCACAAAAGAGCACTTACGTAATATAAACTCTACGAACGGATAAACTAAATCTCAGGAAACCTGCAGGTCATTCAGTGTCACATCAATTAAATCCATTTAGCTAATATTCATTTTGAATAAAAGACAAACATAAATGGTGATGGAAGCCAAATGTAATGAATCTATATTGACTGAAAACCACTATTTTGTAGAACCGAGTGACAATGACAACTTTCCCATGAGATATTAATACATATATACACATTTATCAGACGCTTTTATCGTCGCATTCAAGAAACATTGACATTCTAATCAGTTCTTGCTTTCCCTGGGAATCAAACCCATGACCTTGATGTTGCAAGCGCTGCTCTCTACTGTTAGACACACAGGAAAGCTGTTACAGTGACAAATTCCAGGGGGGTAAAAATGACTTTAGAAGAAAGGAAGAATAATTGTTTTATTTTTACACATTGATTGGAAGGTCTATTAGTAAAATCTGTCGACTTTCGAAGTCTTGCTTTACGTACCAACGGCGACGCTTCAAAAACGGGGGAAAGCACTTCTCATGTTTTTTGCATCCCTGTAACTCAGTAAAGATATCTTAATATCCTTTTAGACTTTTAGGTTATCTTTGTAGTTTTTTTAACAAACATTTATCTTATCTTCATTTTAAAGGCCAAATACGGTTCAGTCCCAGAGAAATCAATGGCGTTGGTAAATTGAACATGTTTTCAGTGGCTAAAACCAACTACGGGTCACTTTTCATGCAGCTGACGCTGGTTTCTCTTAAACAGTAACATCTGAACAACAAATAACGCAGAAACTCTCTTATTTTTATCAACACGAGTGCCATAAATATCGTTTTTCCAAAGTTTGCAAGCCTATAACTTTAAGAATTAGAATCTAGAAAAGATATTAAGATCTCTTTATTAACTTTATCAACTTTTTTTTTGGTATCTTCATTTTTAAGGCCCTCGATGGTTCAATCCCAGAGATCTCAGTAAGGAAACGCCATTTTCAATGGTGAAAAATCAAATGTGGGTCACTTTGCGCACAGCCGAGACTTCCTGCATTTAAAGGGGAAAGAATAAATAATGCTGAAACTAGAATCTATCTTGATTCCCTCTATAAAAAAAATAGCATTTGAGTGCCAAAAACACACGGGTAAAGTTAAGACTCACTCACCTGCTCTCAAAAGTATATTTATAAGAGTCTCTACTTGAATCGGTTTGAGGGATATTTGAAAGAAGGAACTGTGTTCAATTCAGCAGCGTTTGAAGACAGCGAGAGTTGAAATGCACAGTATCGTAAGCATGACACCGCATATCTCTCTTTATCGACACGCAATAACCCAATAGCATTGACAACACACTTACAGCCAAAGAAGAGAGCTATTATGATACTCAAACTCAATCCGATTCATAATTAAGCTGTTTAATAAACCTGCCGCTGTATATGAATATTGTCGACTCTTACATTTGCTTTGCAAGTTGTTCTTAATAAAAGCAACTTTGTATCATGTTTGCATCAACATGCTTTATAGCCGTTAGAGAATTCGACGTTACACTATAGTATTGTGTCCTTATTACACATCTCGATACTGTAGAAGTAACTATAAATGAGGCATAATTATATCTTTATGTCTGAACTTCATGCTTAAATGCGACTTTAGGAACAATCAACTGTTTTTCTTTGTTGGGAAATCTTTAACCTTCCAATTAAAGCTGGATTTTATTAATCACATTGCTTTTTAATGTCAATTTAGACAACGAATGCTGACGAACATAAAGTTTACTGATTAAATGCAGACAAAGTGACCCGATTCTCCTGAGCCGATGTAGACGTAACACAAGTTCATGCTTATGCATCTAGTGTGAAAGTGTGATGCAGTTCTGTTTCCCCGGCTTTTTAGAGGTTTCTAATCCTGGAGATGCCCAGTGACATCAGAGTCTGCCCATATGCCCTTCCGCTCTCGCCCTCCAGCTGTGTGGCACCGGCCCATGCAGAGGAGGAGAACTCTCCCCCGCTCTCTCCCGTCACGTGATCAGGAAGCGTGGCTCCCGTCCACTTCCCCTGCTGGCTGAAGGGGAACATTGTGCGCGAGTGGGCGGCGCCGGGCCTCTCTTACACGCCGGGTTAAAAATAACCAGCATATTTAAGCCTGAGGAGGAATCCCTTCGAAGTCAGAGGCGGCGCAGACTGCCTCGCGACAGGAGCTCTCGCTGCTCTCCCTCCTTCCCAACGCTTCCCTGCTCATTCGGCAGGTTGTGTTGATGCATCCATCCCATCAAACGCAGAATCTGAGCCTGAATCAGCACATTCAAGCACACGGTGTTCCACAATCCTTCCTCCGGAGAACCGGAGACTAAAGGGGGTTCTGGATCTGTGCTTTTATAGAAAGAAGCATCTTCAAAATAAAGATAAAAACACTAAAGCATTTTGATTCACTGTGATGGAAATTAATTTAATGGCCCTTCATTTCTTGCCCTCCTTCTTTGAATCTGCTTCTCCATTCCTCAAGAGTTCATCCGTAGAGTTCAATGACTGACGAATCAAGGATCGCTCACACGAAGAACGACAACTTTACACTCCTCGCTTTTATCATCGCATTCAAGAAACACACTGATATTCTAATCAGTTCTTGCTTTCCCTGGGAATCGAACCCATGACCTTGATGTTGCAAGCGCTGCTCTCCAGCAACAGTATTGTTCAAAACGCACAACATTGTCGTTTTAAAGTCAGACAAATTCTGATCTGCTGTCAAATTTTTTTACGTTAATCAGCTGGGAAATATTCGGAACGTTATCGATTAATTGTCGAGTTCTCGTTTATATTTTAAAACTATATCTTTATCATTATTATCTTGCAGTGAACGGGGATCTTTACACCTGAAAAGATAATTACATCCAGTCATGAAACAAACAGACAGAGAGAGAGAGAGGGAGGTAGAAACACACACACAGAGAGAGAGAGAGAGAGAGAGAGAGAGAGACACACACACACACAGAGAGAGAGAGAGAGAGAGAGAGGGAGAAACACACACACAGAGAGAGAGAGAGAGAGAGAGAGAGAGACACACACACACAGAGAGAGAGAGGGAGAGAGAGACACACACACACAGAGAGAGAGAGAGAGAGAGAGAGAGAGACACACACACACAGAGAGAGAGAGGGAGAGAGAGACACACACACACAGACAGAATCAGATAAGAGTGTGTGGAATGAATGAAGAGTTTAGACGTTTCCTAAAAGTCGCCTGAAGCAAAACAAACAAAACGCAGGAAACTGGGAGAATACAGATTATTTTCAGGATTGATCCCGACTGAAACACGTTTGCTCTGTTCATGCGTTTATGATCACGATAACTCAGGATTGTGGATATTAATCTTCGTCCACCGTATGCAAATGGAGGGAAAATCACCTGTTTATTTAAATATCTCATTTGCATACTGATTCCTGGATGCAGCGAGTCTGTCAGGATTTTCCCACGGATGGAGTATCAAAAACCATAACGATCAGAAATCAAGTCGCAGCTTTAGAAAGTTAGTATTGAAGGAAACTTATAGTGCAAACAGTGACATTTGCATTAAAGGTCATAAAGCATTGATTATCGTATGTTGCGCTGATGGTGTGCAGGGTTTGACTCTTGCAGGGTTTGATCAGCGTCCTGCTCGCAGAAAGCAGTGCGTTCACATTCTGAGCGAGGGAAGCTTATCGAGCCTTTGCACAGAAGATCAATAAACATCAGGATGAAACACGTTAAACGTCTCGCCGGCGGCCGCTCGTCCTGAAGCAGCAGATCCTCCACAGACGCCTGATCATCACCATCAACACATCACCAGATATAACGAGCGTTTGAGCAATGTGTGTGTGAGCGTGTGTGTGAGCGTGTGTGTGTATGCGTGTTAAAGGGATGCAGTGAGTGTGTTCTGTTTCTAAACGACGGCCTGTTGTTGACAGAGGCAAACGAACAAGATCCTGATGTAACAGGATGGTCTGGGCGCTGATGTTTGCTCTCCACACACACACACACACACACACACACACACACACGACTGTAGACACTGGAGAGGCAAATCCTCCGATGCAGAAACCAGTTTGCGTAGAAGCCGGCTCTCCAAACACACACTCAGCTAACAGCTTCATCAGCACACACTTACTGACGGTTCATTCAGATCCACGACACACACACACACACACACACTCTCTCTTATAGAGATATTATAATATATAATCTTATAGAGCACGTTCATGAAGATGCAATTATTTCATACGCATGTGATTGTAAAGCTTTAGAGATGAGAGTCCTAATAAACACTGATTCCTCTGCGGCTTTACAAGAACTGCAACTCAAACATTTAATAAAAAGACCTGAAACAGTCCGATGATGAACACTGAATGAAAGAGTGAATGAATGAAAGGATGGATGAAAGAAAGAACAGATGGATGGATGAATGAAGGGTAAGGCATTTCATCACAAAAGAAATCCTACACATTTCTGGTTGCCATTGTCGTTCATTACAAAATAATGATTAACGTTAATTACAGACACACCTGATGGGAGCAGCTTGTGGTGTGTGAACATCGTGTTCAAACTCACCATGCACACGCGCTCACACACACTCACACACACACACACACACACACACAGTCTTGAACACTATCAAGCACGCACGCACGCACACACACACACACACACACACACACATATACATACATACTCTCATATACACACACACACACACACACTATCATATTCACACACATGCACTCAAACTCTCTCACAGACACACACACACATACTGTCAATCAAACAAATGTACACACACACATTCATTCATACATACACATACTCTCACTCTCACATACACACTCACCTTCTTCTACAAAAACACAACAAACTACTTGTGAGTCTGATGACTCTTCGCCCTCGGTTCCTCCTCTTGTCCCGGTTGCTAACACGCGCGTGTTTGTGTGGATACAAAACACCGGCCCGGTGCCAGACTTTTCTCTTTTTTTCCTCCTCGATGACGTCAGATCTTGCGGTTGCCGCGCAACGAGAGGCGTGTCCGGGGTTTAAGAACTAGGCGAGGAAAGCCCTGCGCGCATCTGACGAATCACTCGAGTCCAGACCGCCGAGCTCGCGCGTCCCGAATGACAGGGAATCCCCGACGAAGCGAAACCGAGCCGGTTCGCGAGGTTCGAGCTCCGGGTGCGTCGGCATGGCACGGGCACGCGCTTAATGCCCAATAAACACTTTCTCTACAGGAGCTCGTTGGTGTTTGTGGACGCGTTTTCCACTCATGAGGTGCGTTTTGCACTTGGACGGGCTATTACTTTTTCTTCAGGACATTCTATGTCATGTTTAGGAGCAGAACAGCGTGATCAGGAATATTTTTTACCTTTTTTATTAATTGCAGGCAGCCACCGAGTGAGTTTGACAGCATGGCACTGAGCGGCACGCTTTTGCCCTCTATTTCCACGTTTGCGAGCGGCTCTGATGGGAATTACAAAGCCATTATGGGACCTGGAACCGCCAGTCTGGTGAGTGTCTAACAGGTGCTGGTCAGCGATCAGTTCACACGCGAAATTATGTCATCGGCTCATAGTTATTCCTGAAGCGTTGCTGCCGCGGCAGGGGCGTGAACCGTCGCGAGCGCAACATCCCATGCTTTTCCATGCACCGATTATTATTATTATGGTCCTAAACTTCACATTGCATTCTCTTGATTGGAAAAATAACACTGCATTGAATAGTCTTTTAATAAATCATAATATCGGATTATAATCAACATTTAGTCAGGCAATTATTTAGCGTGCAAGAATAAACGTTCTTTAATTACATGCGTTTTTGAGACTCGCCATTTTCAGGTTGGTGAAACAGTCTTTAAATCATTCATAATAGCAGAGAGACCAAGAACTAGGTTGATTAAAAAAAATCAACATAGTTTGGCGATTATTTAGCGTGCAAGAATAAATGTTAATTTCATGCATTTTCGAGACTCGCTATCTTCAGGTTGGATTGCAGTCATCTTTAAATAATTCATAACATCAGAGAACCAAGTTGTAAAAAAAAAAAGTCAACGTAGTTTGGCAGTTATTCAGCATGCAAGAATAAATGTTTGATAATCATGTCTTTTAGACTTACCTTGTCTTATGTCCTCTCTCTGCATGTGGCTCTGTGTTTGGAATAAGAGATGGATGGAGGAGATGTCTCATCTGAAACGCCCCTGCATGTCTACAGGTGGGACTTGCACTGACCCCTCCGCAATGACCAGGAGGGAGTCGGAAGAGCTGGATTTGTTGGACTATGATTTTATCCTGTCAAACAGCATGTTGCAACAGCAGCAGCAGCAGCAGGAGGCGTCCATGGCCGGCACCTCCAGAACTCTTGCACCGTCCCCAACGGCGGCATACAGCTATCAGCTGCCCTCTCCTCAGGGACCCGAGGCCGGCATGTTATACAACATCCCGGACATCAGCGACGTATCTCCCTCCGGAGGCTTCGTCGCCGAGCTGATGAGGCCGGAGCTGGATCCCGCGTATCTACAGCCCACAAGCCTCCATGGGAAATTTGTCGTGAAAACCAGAGACATGACTGATTACAGCGTCAGTAAGGGCGGGCTAATGTCAGACGCGTCCTCCCTGCCGTTCGTGTGTCCTAGGATAAAGGAGGAATGTCCCGGCCCCTGCACCATCTCCCGACCGATGGAAGGGAACTCACGGCCGGGAGTCGGTCAGAGACCGTTGCTGGACCCTCACAGTTTCGGCACAGCCCGTCTGGGCACGAGTCGCTCCTCCGCTTCCTCTCTCTCTCCGGACGAGCATCCTCAAGTTCAGGTGTTGTCTCTTTCCCAGGGATACCACCCCTCGCCGGGATACTCCGGCTTTCCCCAGCCTCCCGCCCAAGCACTGCAGTACCAAGGTCAGTCACAACTCAAACAGAGCTGATATTGTTATACCTTACCTTTAAAGATGACAAAGTCTTTCTGAGCAAGTCTGCAATTATTAAGTGCTCCTGATCGGCATCTTTAATCGGGCAGTGTGTTCGATCGGGGTTGATCTCCAGGAGCGGGAAGCTCTATATCAAAGGGCTACGCTGCCGCTAACGACTCTTTCCTCTCTCTCAGAGCTGATTTCTCCAGCTGAGTGTGTGCCGGAAGAGTCCAAGCCCAAGCGGGGCCGGCGCTCCTGGCCGAGGAAGCGGATCGCGACGCACACGTGCGACTACGCCGGCTGCGGCAAGACCTACACCAAGAGCTCCCATCTCAAAGCCCACCACAGGACTCACACAGGTCAGTGTCTGCAACCAATCCTCTGTTTGCTCGAGTCTGCGAGGCACTGAAGGCGCATTGAGTTCAGTCGACAGGTGGCTGTTCAAACAACAGGTTGATACTGATCCCTGTTGAAATAAAACCACAAGCCTGTCTGACTTCCCCTTCTATTCAATAAAGCAAGGGAAGAGCGCATTTGAATCGTTGCCCGATTGTTCTCGTTAGGACCTCGGGGGGAATCGCTAACTGTTGCGTGTGTTTGTGTGTTTAGGAGAAAAGCCGTACCACTGTGACTGGGAGGGATGTGGCTGGAAGTTTGCCCGTTCGGACGAGCTCACGAGGCACTACAGGAAGCACACGGGACATCGACCCTTTCAGTGCCAAAAGTGCGACAGAGCCTTCTCTCGATCCGACCACCTCGCGCTGCACATGAAACGGCATCTATAACCAAAACCTGGAAGACCCCCAAAAGAGTGAAGAGACCAGAGAACCACGTGTTGCCTTTGAACAAGAATCAATGAGACTCTATGACAAGCTGTTTTCCACAGCATCAGGGTTGGGACTGTTCCCCCAAACCCCAATCCCAATCCCACCCTTCCCTCTTTTTGTCGTTGTCTTCCAACATGCTGGTGATTTTCCGTTTCCTGCACACTGGGACGATACTGGAATCTGCATCTACTTACCGACAAAACTTGGAGATGCCAAGTGCCAAACGAAAGACTGGAAATATATGAATATCAGGGATAACATTAAGAGTATATGTATTAACGAGGCCTTTAATTGACCTACATTCCATCACTCAAACACTGATCCGTCTACTGGATTGTTTTCTCTCTCAATCTCTTTAAAGCCATTCATTTCAGGTACAGAGTAATTTATGTGGTGCTGAGTTTAGGCAGGTGTGTTCAGTAAAGGTACCAAAGATAAAAGTGGATATTAATTGAAGTCTGTGAGTTTTATTGGGCGAACGCATGACCTCTGTTTGGTGATGGCAATCTAAACTGCACTGTGGTTGCAAGGTGCAATAATTTTGATATGCAAACAGTCATATTTTTATATGAGAAACAAACAAAAAAATAACTCTGAACAAAGTTGTGTTTGTTTATAGTAGATTCATGTAATATAATCTTACGTTTTGTACATTTGTAAATATTTTTCATTAAGGTTTTTGTATTTTATGTATGAATGCAATCCAGTAATAAATAAATAAATGAAAGGTACGACTTGTTTTCTGTTCGGTGAATAACGTGTGACGGTTCGTTTGCAACAAGTCTGAACGTTTGCATGGATTAATCAGGTTTCTCTGCCCGTCTTAAATAGCTAATTATCATCTGTTTAACACTTTCTTATTACTTTCTCTATGAAATTGGCTTTGACCTTTGCTTTTGCTACATGTATTAATTGTGAATCAGCACTTTAAAAACTCAAACGAATGATGATTCATGGCACTAAATGCCAGACATAAATCTCCTAATTTCACCAATTCAATCTTTGAATAATCTATTAATGATTAACAAACTCATGCAAAGGTTTTCTTCTAGTAGTTATAAACTAAAGTGATTTATTACGCCTCTCATGTGAACAGCTTCCGCCTCACAAACACAAATCCCATGATATTCCCTCTTGGAAACGGTTTATCCCCCAAAAAAATCGGATCTTCTCCTAACCTGAGCGTCAGAGACGTGTGTCCATGTGCAACGGATATCAGCCAAAATTATATTTTATTGGCAAGCTTTTGGATTTTAAAAGACATGCCAAATGTTCTTGTTAACAGTCGACGGTACTGTTTTAACGACTTAATTTCTGAGCCAACCAAATCCTCATTTTCTCATTAACACGAGGGGAAAGTAATGAAAATATTGCTTTGATTAATCATCGCCAGCTTTAGTTTATGAGCACATGTGTGGACAAGTATTTAAAACACTTACATTAACAAAACATGCTAGCATTTACTGCAAAGAAATGTCATAATGCTTTAATTATTATTTTGTAAACATTATTTTAATGCTTTCCTAGCTATCCTAGATATTTGTTCACCTCTGACAGGGAAAATATTAATTAAATAAATGGTTTTATACACAGAGTAAATTAATTAGCTTGTTTCCATTCGCGGTCAACAGCGCCACCTGGAGGACAAACAGAGTCCACGTTCAAAATATACTCCGTGTTATCACTTATTCACTTATTCTAAACCAGTATGAGTTTCTTTCTTCTGTGCAGTATTTATTTTCCAGGAACTCAATGGTGATCAGTAACCATTTGGCTACCCGCAATTTTTCTTTAAAAACAATTATTTATTTAGAAGCCAGACATATAAGTTTCTTATACTTATTTTAAGTTCCACTGAAGAAACACGTACAGTAAATCGTAATTATGACATAAAAAGTACTGATTATGACATCCATGAGAAAAAAAAAAACCCAAAAATAATAATAACTATGACTTTTACTCTAAAATTAAGATTTCCAAAGCATTTTTTCCTTATGTGACGGTAATTGGTTTCTATGCGAGACAAAGATGGTCGTTATGCCGGACAGTTGTGGCTCTAATCAGTTTACAAAAACTATACCATAAAAAAAATCGACAATGAAACGACCTGGAATAACACCATAATTGAAGGGTGATTGGAAAGGTGCTTTGAGGTAAATGTTTGTGAAAATCATGAATTTACCGACCAAACATTTCAAATTTTCTTCATTAGCTCTCTATGTATTGCAGTTCATCGTTCGTTCGGCATACTTTGTAGTAAAAATAACACATCGTATTAGTTTTAACTTACCTGTGAAACGTCCATTTTAACGCAGTAATTGTTATTTATCTGGCTTCTGAACGGTTCTGGCTATAATCAATAATGTTTTGTACTGACGGATCCGAAGTTCGCGCCATTCCGGTCAAACTCGCGCGCTTTTCTGATCACGTGCAGCTCGAGTGCGCCGTTTGTGACACGATTTTAACAATTAATACAATTTTAGAAGTTAAATAAAAAAAAACTTACCAAGCATTATAACTTTAAACCTCCTCACCCTTAAAAACATCTAAAAGAAAAATAAACAAAAACTACCACTTTTCTTATGCACACAGACATTTCCAAAACATTTCTATGCCCATTTCTGCTTATAACTTTATTCTGAACATGATTCACTTGCCTTAAAACACATTACAGGCCTAGTCTTAAGAGTATGAGTCTTTCAGGAGTGCAAACTCTCTCGTGTGCCGTTTTTTAATACAACACAAATGACCTGACTGAAAACAAAAGATCAAGAACAGGTAATCTTGCATTTACGTTGAAAACGTTTATTTCCCTGTAAAAATGACAGTATAGTGATATTACCGCCAAAACCTTGTGAAACGATGGAAGTCATATACATGCTTTTAATGATTATTAAAGAATATGAAAGGTCAGAATTACTCAAAACATCCAGAGCAAGAGCTGATATCCTTTCCTGATACTTTCATGAAGAGAAATCATCATTTGCTTCCTTAATCTTTACTTCCATTTAAAACTGCAGTTTCAATATTCGGATCCCTATTAATGATCAACTTGAATGAAAGGAAGAGCGAACGACAAGAAACAGGAGGAGGAGAAAAAACGGCATCCTGAACGAGGACAATTATAACGAGACTGAACCAAACGCCCCATCGATCCTGATTCCTAATTCAAGGAAAACAAATTCCACAAGCCCCTGCTAACATGCCCTAACGATGGAGAAAACAATGCTTTTATTGCTCATAAAAAAGAAATGAAAAACAAACAGGGAAATGTTAGATGAAGCAAAGAGGCTTTTACTGATTTCTGCCACAGGAGACCAACAAATGATGTCGTCTCCAGACGGACGAGCGCATCCAGTGTGTCAAATTAAGACAGAATAGGACAGCCTGTGTGTGTGTGTGTGTGTGTGTGTGAGAGAGTGTGTGTGTGTGTTTGTATAGATGTTCTTCTCCAAAGTGATCATTCAAAAAGGAAAAGCAAAAACAAAAAAAGCATAATCAGGGCGTCACTCCTCCTCTAATCATCATCAAAGTTCTGTTGTAAAAGGAAGTTTGCAGCCAAATTTTCATTCTTCTCACAAGCGAAGTAGGCCTGAATAACGAGTCCTTCTGGGAATCCGAGGGCTTTTAGCTGCGGAGAAACAGAAACACGCAGAGGTTAGATAAGAGCACAGATATGTCCGCGCGGGAACACCTTTGATCGTTCGCCAGCACAGATCCTCCATCTGTATCTCGCGCTCTTAATTAAAGGCTCTCGCTGTAATTAGCTCAACTTGAAATTCTGACTTTACGGCTTTAGCAAGTAACGCGCGTCTCTGAACGAGAGGGAAGTAGAGGAGAGAAACTTTGCTGGAGAAACCGCTTGTTGAGGACAATCAGTTTAACGAGTTTCAAACTAAATAAAACTCAAACATTAGCGCTTCAATTCGATATGTAGAAAAATCATGAGACTGACAGTCTGAACAAGAACTACAAATCCCAGATTATCTTGTTCTGGCTGTTTTTAGTACTTTACTGACTACAAACTGTATTAAGCATTTAATTCAATATAAATTACCCATCACAGGAAATTGTGTGTGAGTGAGTATGAGAGCGAGTGAGTGTGTTTGTGTGTGTGTGTGTGTGTGTGTCTCACTCTCAGAATAATAATATAATGATTTATTCTGAGGTTTGTTCAATTATTTTCGATGAGTGAGATGTGATTGTAAAGAGTGTGAGTGCTTTACCCTCTCGATGGCTTCCTTCTCCTGAGGCGTGACCTGGATGTAGTTCATGCCCCCCGCCTCGGCCACGCCCCCTCCTCCACCGCCGCCCCCCTGCCCCGCCTCCTGCACCGGCTCGTTCAGCATCTGGATGAACTGCTCCTGATGGCTGCTGATTTGCTGTGGGATAAACAAGCCGAGCTCTGATTGGATGAGGGAATGTGTGAAATATATAAAACGTCTTGAAGTTTCAAAGTCTATAGCCTTTATGGAAAGAGTGAGATCGTTTGCTAAATGAACTGATTCATGAAAGCATCCTAAAGCATAAAAGAACAGCAAAAATGATAACGTGTGTGTGTGTAAAAATAATGGTTGCTGGTTGATAGTAACTGGTGGAGTGTGAGCGTGCGTGTGTGTGTGTGTGTGTGTGTGTGTGTGTGCACCTGCAGGAGCTGCGGGTTCTCTCTGCCGATCTGCTGTAGTAGAGCTGGCAGGAGCGACGGGTTCTGCTGGATGATCTGTCTCATCTGCAGGAACTGTGGCTGATTCCTCAGGAACTCCAGAGGATTCGCTGCACACACACGGGCCCGGAGAGAGTCACACACACGATGCACGTCGCACTACAGCGGGAGGAACGGCTCTGTGTGTGTGCGCATGAACTCACCCCCTGATCCCGTGCTGGGCTGTGCTGGAGCGGTGCTGGACGGCGAAGAGAGACCCGTGGACACGACAGGAGTGCTTCCCGCAGGAGCCACTGGGTCTGCACCCCCCACACTGCCCTCGCCCTCCGCAGGAATGCCCTGCAACACACACACACACACCTCAGAACACACTTGCCCCGCCAAACCTTCTGCAGCACGGAGGAGCATGGGAGGTCATCAAATAAAAGAGGATAATGATGAATCTTGGATAAGATGTATAACAATGTGAGTCGAGTATGTCTGTCACTTTATTATTGAATAATATATTAACAATATCTTTAATATTTCACCAACGAAAATGGTTTGAAACAAGCCACACAACTGTTTTGCAATATGAACGAACAAATCAGTCGAATGATTCGTTCCCGAATGAATCAACGGTTTGAGTGAATCAGTTGAATGAATGATTCAATGACTCACTCATTAAGACGGTCGAATGCTTCGTTCCCGAATGAATCAACGGTTTGAGTGAATCAGTTGAATGAATGATTCAATGACTCACTCATTAAGACGGTCGAATGCTTCGTTCCTGAATGAATCAGCGGTTTGAGTGAATCAGTTGAATGAATGATTCAATGACTCACTCATTAATGCGGTCGAATGCTTCATTCTTGAATGAATCAGCGGTTTCAGTGAATCAGTTGAATGAATGATTCAATGACTCACTCATTAATGCGGTCGAATGCTTCATTCTTGAATGAATCAGCGGTTTCAGTGAATCAGTTGAATGAATGATTCAATGACTCACTCATTAATGCGGTCGAATGCTTCATTCTTGAATGAATCAGCGGTTTCAGTGAATCAGTTGAATGAATGATTCAATGACTCACTCATTAAGGCGGTCGAATGCTTCGTTCCTGAATGAATCAGCGGTTTGAGTGAATCGGTTGAATGAATGATTCAATGACTCACTCATTAAGGCGGTCGAATGCTTCGTTCCTGAATGAATCAGCGGTTTGAGTGAATCGGTTGAATGAATGATTCAATGACTCACTCATTAAGGCGGTCGAATGCTTCGTTCCTGAATGAATCAGCGGTTTGAGTGAATCGGTTGAATGAATGATTCAATGACTCGCTCATTAAAACGGCCGAATGCTTCGTTCCTGAATGAATCAGCGGTTTGAGTGAATCGGTTGAATGAATGATTCAATGACTCACTCATTAAGGCGGTCGAATGCTTCGTTCCTGAATGAATCAGCGGTTTGAGTGAATCGGTTGAATGAATGATTCAATGACTCACTCATTAAGACAGTCGAATGCTTCGTTCCTGAATGAATCAGCGGTTTGAGTGAATCGGTTGAATGAATGATTCAATGACTCAGTGCACCCAGTGGCGGTTTTAATCTCACATTTAAAGTATCTGTTCATTCTTTCATTGAAACGTTTAAAACACCAGCACATTACTCCAGCATGTGTAAGCCCAGATTAAAAGCATTCATGTCCCTCTGATCTGCATTAAACATGTAAAGTTCAGATCCAGTTTCGATTTCCTCTGCATTGCAAAGACGAACTATGTTACTGATTTCCTTTGATTGGTAACAGTCCTGTTGGTTAAAAAGGTAAAACTCTATTTAAACTGAAGGGAAAGGATGAACACACAACACACTCGTACCGTGAGCAGGTACTCGACGGCGCGGTCGGGGTTGTTGAAACTGGCTCTCAGCGCCGCCACCACCCGATCTCTCTCGTATCCCATCAGCATGATCTCCGTCACCATGTTCTCGTAGGACTGCCCCGTCACTGCACACACACACACACACACACACACGTTACCGTGCAGATCTTCACAAGCATTGCTGCTGAAGGCGAGCATGTGTGTGGATTTACCCAGCGCAGACGTCGCCTCTTCAAATATGTTTGCATTTGGCGAAGAACCCGAACTGAGGAAAGAAGCAACAGCATTAATCCTCAAGGTTTGCTCCACACGTCAGGACAGCGTGAGCGTCGGCATATTTTGAGTGCTGATTACAAGCATAAACTCAATCTGTTCATCACAGAAGGTTGGGATTAAACCGCTTTCATATTCATTTATTTTACAATCTCTTTAAGAACGTTTCGAGGAGAGAAACAGACGTGTTACGGGTGAATTTATGGGTGAACTGTGGCTTTAACGCAAGGGAAAGATGTTGAACGTGACGCTTACATCCTGCATTTATTCAGCTTCCTGCACACTATTTGCTTTAGAAGATCATCCGGCAGCAGCGTTCATTCACATTCACACGTTTATCAGCTGCTTTTATCATCGCATTCAAGAAACACATTGACATTCTAATCAGTTCTTGCTTTCCCTGGGAATCAAACCCATGACCTTGATGTTGCAAGCGCTGCTCTCTACTGTTAGACAGCAATAATGAGTCTATAACGTCCCGTGTGTGTGTGTGTGAGAGTGTGTGTGTGTGTGAGTGTGTGAGGGTTAGTCACCTGGCGGGTGTGGAGGAGGGTGCAGTGCTGCCGGCAGGTTTCTCCTCGACGACTTCTTTGGACGGGGTTTCTGCGGGCGGGGCAACAGATGGGGTGGGCGTCGCTGTAGTGCTGGAGGGGGTGGAGCTGGTCGCCGTGGCAGCAGATGAGGGGGCGGATGCAGATGAAGATGATGCAGGCGGCGCTTTAGGCTGCAGGAAACACAACTCTCATATAAGCATACGCTCTCCCGTCACTGACACACAGCTCTAGTGATGAGCTCGAGCATCTGCGCCGTCTCAGGCCGTCTGACGCACATCTCTGCGTGATGAAAGAGCTTCACCTGCAGCTCTTTATTTCAGATACGAGCAACGAGTTACGAGCTCGTCCTGGAACGGATTACGCTCGTATCTCAAGGCGTTACTGTATTTCCACTCGCTACTACAGATCTACACACCTAGACGACTCGTGGTTCATCAGAGACACAAACTCTCAACATTTTCATTCCCATTTCCCTGCTGGTGGAACGAGGTTCTCCTGCCTTCATCCGCAACGCTGAATCCCTGTCAATATTCCACAGAGCTCTTCTCTTTCCTTCAATCCCTCTCTTTCTTTTGCGCTACTCTAAGCAAGCTCTGAAACTCTTCCTGTGCTGTTCAGGAAGAAGCGCAGCTGTTTTCCTCAGGTGTAAGTGGCTTTGGATTAAAGCGTAAACGTAAACACAAACAACAACAACTTCATTAGCATATCATAATCTACTCCTACACAGCATCTATTCAGGGAAAAGATGAAAACGGCCAATCCTAACAGAGCTCATTTACATATCAGTGTCGTAAAACATACAGCTGGAATATTGTTACTGTATAAGTCAAAGGATATTTTGGATGATTAATTTTATCATAAAGTGGTGAAAATAAGGACCAAAATATGAAAGAAATTTCTTTTTTTAGAAACACTATTTTTGTAATTTTATAAATTAGATACATTTTAATGATTTTAATTAGACAGTTTTGTATTACTAAAGCTTAATGTAACATGTTGGTAAAATATGAATCTGTGTAAGAAAATAATTGAATTTGAATTTCAACAACAAACATGATTTCGATCCAAAATCGGCTTCAAACCCAAGCAGCTTTTCTTGCATTGATGTTTGTTGACGCCGTAATGACGATAAACACTCACCTTGGCGACCATCACCACCACGAAGTTCTTCTCGTCGATCTTGTACTCCTTTAGTGCCGTGTCGTCGCTCAAAATTTTGCCTGTAGGAAACAAATAATGAACTTAAACATCGTTACGCATCAGCCGCTCAATCTGACAGCTGTCCGTCATCCATCACACATACTTTATGAGGAACCTTATCAGCTGCAAACACACGCAACACACACACCTGCGTATATCAGCTTCTGTCCCGCCACCGGAAAACCGTCCTTTCCCTTTTCATTCTCTATTTTTTCCTTTAAGGCTTTTACCTGTGAAGAACAGAACACAGATCACACACTGCACACAATGATCCAGCTTACACACACACACACACACACACACACACACGTGCTGATACTGTGACACTATGCTTCAGCTCGTTAGTGTAAATGAGCAACGCTTCACATATCGATCTGACAGCAATTCCACCTCTGGAAATGAAGAACACAAGTTTGCAGGATAATTATTGTGCTGAGGAATTATAATTGCAATTATTAATCCTGATTATTCTCTTTATACGAGTAACATCACACTTGATTCGCTAGTGTGTGTTTATATGACAAGTGAGCAAATAAACAAAAACTGGAACATTTGAGCGGAAATACAGGATTCAAAGCTCAAGTTCAGAGTCTGAGCCTCCGTTACTAATTACACAACGAGTAACGACGTCACTCCACTGACGAGAGACTCGCCTTCAGACAGCTGATATTCTCCATAACAATCATAATCATAAAATCAGACTGAACGAGGAAAGAGATGTTTGTCCTTTTAAACTATTTTCGCTAAAACAACTTCCTTGTTTTCACTCAAACTCTTTCCAAAGTCTATCCAACAACATCTAAATTCACATTCCTGCATTTATCAGCCATCGCATTCAAGAAACACATTGACATTCTAATCAGTTTTTGCTTTCACTGGGAATCGAACCCATGACCTTGATGTTGCAAGCGCTGCTCTCTACTATTAGACACACGAAAGCTGCAAATTTCAATACAATAGCAAATAATTCAGTCAAACTCTGTTTCAGTCAAATATAGCTTAAAATATAAAGTTACAAAACCTAATTTTCCCCTTTAATCAAAACAAATTTGCTCTGGAACAAGTAATAGATTAATAAGAGTAAATATTACCTGTTTGAAAACCCCTAAATTAACCAAACACATTTAACCAAAATTGTTTCACCTAAAAAGACTATATTATGTACAAACGAGAGTATTCGTAACACTAAAATACATATGGGGGATTTGCTAGAGCAATACAAGCTCTCAGCCAATTAGATTCCACACGCGAAATCAATGCAGATTAAGCTATTAATTGGTTATTAATTGGGTAAAATCAACACTCACCATCAATTACGCTTCCGAACTCATTAGAGAAGCGATTGAGTGGCAAAACAGATGGACGGAAAACTGATGAACGCTAGTAAAATCATAAGATTTAAGATCAAAAGCTAAAATGTGGAAAAAAATAATTTCCTAATATTAATTCCAAATCTTTATCTTTTTTTGATCGCAGTCAAACCGAGGTTCGCAACCAAAACGGTCAAGATTCATGTTTGTATTTATTACAGGTTTGTTCGCAGGTTGAGCAACGCTTTCATTTTCACAATCAACACAAATATAACGATCAGAGCGTTGCCAGAGATTACGAGAAACGCATTTGGGGGATTTGTGTTTATCTGGCAATCATTACCAATAACGCAAGTGTTTAATAAAAAACATTCAGGACAAATGTTTGATAGTAGAAATTGTGATTCGGATTATATTATTATTTGTGCACCAATAATGAAACTAATTACACTTCTCTGAATTAAACTTAACTCATTAATGAGTGTGTTCGGACCGGATCCGATCCCAGTTCTCCCGGAGAGATTTTTGGTTTAAAACTTTAATGCTTTCCTGGGAAAGACGAATCTGTAACAATCCTTCCTAAAGGTCCGGATGAAAAAGGGGCTGATGGGTAAAAACAACTCTAAACACATCAAGCTGAATATTAATGAATACAAATGAAGAATTAAGAATAAATGAACGCCCACCCTATTAGTCAAGTCAGCTTTATTTCTCCAGGACAGATTAAAGCAGCTTCACAGAGATCAACAGGAAAACAGACGCTCTAAAGAGTTCGGATGATGCCGGAACAACGGCTGAACTCCACACGGATCGACTGGGCGAGAGCTTGACCTCGAGAGGCCGGAGAAACACCAGCTCTGACCTCTGGAGTTTGTTTTGACACGTCAGATGAGCATTTAATACACCGACAGCAAACCAGTGTGTGATCGTCATTATAAAGTTCATTTGGTTCATTCATTAGCAGAACAGAATACACACACTTTCTCTCACACACACACAAACTCTCTCACACACACACTCATTTACTCTCTCTCTCTCACGCACACACACAGACTCATTTACTCACACACTCTCTCTTTCTCATAAACACATACAAACTCTCTCACACACACACACACTTTCTCCCTCTCACACACAAACTTTCTCTCACACAAACAGACTCATTTACTCACACACACACTCTCTCTTTCTCATAAACACATACAAACTCTCTCACACACATACTTTCTCCCTCTCACACACAAACAGACTCATTTACTCACACACACACTCTCATAAACGCATACAAACTATCACGCACTCATTCTCTCTCTCTCACACACACACACACACACACACTCTCTCTCTCTTTCCCTCTCACACACACACAATTATAACACAGCATGACTTGCTAAAACCCCCAATCAGCCATTAATCGTCGGTGTGGCACTTCTAAAAGCTCGTGCTGGAGTTTAAACGTTAATTGGAGAGATATTTGAAGCATTCTCGGTACTTTTAGGTTACATTTAGGAAACTTTAATCATGTTTCGTCTCGAGTAAAAACTCATTTTACGAGCAGCTAATATGCTAAAGCTAAACGGCTGACAAAACTGCTTGTAGCAAACAGAAACGCGTGTGGTGTGATCCCACACAGCAGGACAGTGCAGATCTGCTATGTTTGTGTGGAGCAATGGTGTGTTTGTGTGGATTAACGGTGTGTTTTCGCGTGTTTAAGCGACATTGCTGACAGAACTCCCGTTAGCCGCTAGCAGCGCGCGCTCCCGTCACGCGCGCGTCTCTCACCGTCTCCTCCGCGTCGATGTCGATTTTAAACGTCTGCTGCTGGAGGGTTTTCAGCGTGATCTGCATCTTCACGTCGTTCCGTGTCGCAGGAATGGAAACTGATAGAGCGCTGGTCGCTGGCTGTGTGTTTTCCGTCATTACAGCCTGTCCGCCGCCATTACGCCAAACTGCGCATGCGCCGCTTCCAACGGGGTTGATGGGAAATTGAGTTTTTGCCGCGTTTCCGCCAACATATAAATACAAGAAAAGCTATCAGGGTGTCAGAATTTAAATAAATCTGGTTCGCTTGAAAAAACAAATAGCAGCGTTATCCCTAACCTGCCATTTCAACTCTACAGTGTTTTGGTTGTGAGCATTAGACTTCAACTAGAAACAAACACATGGATTGAGTGTGTGTGCCCTCCGGATGACTGGCATCATCAGTCACTTACAACTCGTCTCAAAGCCTTCCATTGCTGCGCCTCCTCCAGCAAATGGAAAGGGTGGAAACGCAACAGATGCACAAACAATAGGGGCCGTGATTGTGTGACTCAACCCGAGAGTCCAGCTGCCAAGAGCCTGTGGGAATCAGGCAGGAATACGGATGATCCTGCAGTCAATGATCATGTGACTCAATGCTTTCCTCTGTGTCAAACAGTAGAGAGCGGCGCTTGCAACATCACCGTCATGGGTTCGATTTTTGCATTTATCAGATGCTTTTGTCATTGCATTCAAGAAACACATTGACATTCTAATCAGTTCTTGCTTTCCCTGGGAATCGAACCCATGACCTTGATGTTGCAAGCGCTGCTCTCTACTGTTGGAGCGATAGGAAAGTTGCGTAAATGTTTGTCAATGCCATATTTTCATCCTGCTTTTAGCAGAAAGTAGTCTGATGATAATAATGCCCGGTTCGCAGGAACTCCACAGATTCCGAGAACAATGAATTATACAAACAGGGAGATTCGTCACACGCTTCAATAAAATATGAAAGGTTTGGCCCTGCAGGACGGGACCCTGCGTGTGAGGTCGCCGTACGGCCCACAGGAACAGCCGCTTCTGCTCTTATTATCCACCTCACTTTATGCCACGGTTCAGCAAACACAGAAACTCTGCCATCATTTATTCGCACTCATCTGTACTGCTTTATCATTTATGTTTCGCAGAAGAAAGAAAAGGATGAACAGAACGATCATTACTTCTGTTACGGTGTGTGTGTGGTGAATCACAGCTGAAAAGGAACTTTCTCACAACTTTCACAAATGCGTATAAACGTAGAAATCCTTGTTATTAGCGACACCGGTGGCCGTTAACGGAAGTCGGGGAAAGTTACCTCGAAAAGTAATGCATTACAATATTGCGTAACTAATTGCGGCACTTTTTAGGAAAAGTAATCTGTTGTGTTACTTCTGCGTTTTTCTTTTCTCTGATCTGGGCTGGGTTTGTTTGATTGTTTTTTGTAACAAAAAAGTTCAATTTCTGGGCCAATTGAAAGCACTTTTACACCAAAATGTACATAATAAGGCTGAAGGGATGCAGATGGACTTCAAACAAACTGCTGTTCTGGATCTCAGAAGAAGAAGAAAGTTTTACTTCACCAATAAAAGTGCATTGGTCGATAAAGTGAGATTAAAAATGTGCATACAAATGTTTTGTTTTAATAAATTTAATTATTGCAGGTTTGTGTGGTTTTCCTCTGATTTTAGGGTCTGATTTATAAAACACACAGATTTGATCTTAGAGCACATGCTAAAATCCACACCAGCGTTTCAAAATGAAAATGATTTTTGTGGAAAGTGGCACCACATCTGTTTCTTAAGCTGGCAGACTCAGGGTTAATGCAGAAAATCTAAGCAGCAATGATAAAACTGTTACAAATAATTAAACAGCATTAAAGCTCAGTTATTTTGCATGCATACTTTGGTTCCACACGTGTAAGTTATTTTGGCCTATAATGCAGAAATAGATTGGCAAGAGAAGCGTAGACACAGTATTTGTGCAGATTTTAAGACTCAAATGCATAAATGTTCATAATCAGTAGAGAGCGGCGCTTGCAACATCAAGGTCATGGGTTCGATTCCCAGGGAAAGCAAGAACTGATTAGAATGTCAATGTGTTTCTTAAATGCGATGATAAAAGCAGCTGATAAATGCATGGAAACACACATAAGTGGCAGTGTTTGCCCTGGTTTGATCCTGACATGAACAGCTGTTTTATAACGGAGTATTCCTGAGAAACGCGCGGCTCTCGTCGGTCTGGTCATGCGTCCGTGCGTCTGTCTCTCATCAGACGTTTCTCTTTGCTTGTTTAAAGGCAGAAATCGTCGGCGTCTCTGGGGTCTCCTGCCGAAACACTCGTCTGAAGTTCGGATCCGCTGATCCCTCATGTCTGGCAGATATTTTTGAAAGATGATGTTATAGCTGTGAAATAAAAGCAGCTCTGGAGACCCGTCATCTCTTTTGTTGGGTTTCAGACGTGACTTCTTCATCATCAGCTGCTTGGACAGTTCGTTTGTAACACCGCCAGTGATGTGACGACATGAAAAAGAAATGTTCTTGCTCTTACATAAATTCGTTTTTTATTGATCATTTACTAAATGATGTGAGGCATCATCAAATGTGAAATTTAGCTTGTTTTAATATTTATAAATATGCAAGAATGTGAGTTAAGGGACAATTGACACATTGGGTGATTATGATGCTCATAATAATTTTATTGAATTATAATTCATTCATATTATTCGCCTGAAGAAACTGCAAAATGCAAAGACATCATAGTAACACTTTACAATAAGACAATATCAGTTAATGTGTTTACTAATCTGGACTAACGACGAGAAATACATGTTACATGATTTATTAATCTGAAGCATTTAAATATTTCATTCATCCATGGCTCAGAGAACAGCAAGCGTTCTCTCAAAGTTATGAACAAACATTCCCAGTATATATATATATATATTCTATTCCCAGCAACGTTGCTGGAACTTTATAATGTTTTCAAAAACTTAGAACAAAGACATTATTTAGGGAGCGTTTTTTTTTTTTAAATTCAGAGAATGTTTCCATAATGTTTGGAGAATGACACAATGTAACGTTCTCTTAATGTTTGGAGAATGACACAATGTAACGTTCTCTTAATGTTTGGAGAATGATACAATGTAACGATCCCGTAATGTTTGGAGAATGACACAATGCAACGTTCTCTTAATGTTTGGAGAATGACACAATATAACGTTCTCTTAATGTTTGGAGAATGACACAATGTAACGTTCTCTTAATGTTTGGAGAATGACACAATGTAACGTTCTCTTAATGTTTGGAGAATGACACAATGTAACGATCCCGTAATGTTTGGAGAATGACACAATGTAACGTTCTCTTAATGTTTGGAGAATGACACAATGTAACGTTCTCTTAATGTTTGGAGAATGACACAATATAACGTTCTCTTAATGTTTGGAGAATGACACAATGCAACGTTCTCTTAATGTTTGGAGAATGACACAATGTAACGTTCTCTTAATGTTTGGAGAATGACAATGTAACGTTCTCTTAATGTTTGGAGAATGACACAATATAACGTTCTCTTAATGTTTGGAGAATGACACAATGCAACGTTCTCTTAATGTTTGGAGAATGACACAATATAACGTTCTCTTAATGTTTGGAGAATGACACAATGCAACGTTCTCTTAATGTTTGGAGAATGACACAATGTAACGATCCCGTAATGTTTGGAGAATGACAATGCAACGTTCTCTTAATGTTTGGAGAATGACACAATGCAACGTTCTCTTAATGTTTGGAGAATGACACAATGTAACGTTCTCTTAATGTTTGGAGAATGACACAACGTAACGTTCTCTTAATGTTTGGAGAATGATACAATGTAACGATCCCGTAATGTTTGGAGAATGACACAATGTAACGTTCTCTTAAGAACCTTTTTAAACATTCAGAGAACATTTAAAAATAATGCTTCAATAAGAATGTTAGAAAAAAAAACATAGAACGTGTTTTTGTCAGCTGAGGGGTTGAATATTATCCATGAAAAGCTCCTATTGCCCCTTCAAGGTCAAGGCTTTATCAGGGACGTTGCTTCATGGATTTCATCATCTGAATGCTTGTCGTCCACTTCAAATTGATGGACTGGAGGGAAATGATGTTTCCGTCCATGGCAGCTGCTGTCTTTGTCCTCCTCGACCCTGAAGAAACATTCAATCAAAACACTGGTCTGAGACTCCTGCTCTTCCTGGCGTCCTGGAGATGAAGTCTGTGGGATTTATCAGGGTTTTCCTCTGACCTCATAACACTGGAACCGGAAAACTCTAAAGGGATGTTGTGCATGGAACTGCATTGCATTTTAACACGGTTTTCAACTCATGACAATTTGTCCTTGAACACAAGCGTTTATTTCTCTCCCCGGAACAGATCATCGCTTTACCGTCGTGAGACGCATTACAATCACAGAGAGCCAGAGAAACTCCTCAGGGGGTTTCCAAGACGAAGATGAATGTCAAACGTAGAAAATATCTCTTCAGTTTTATTCTCTGTTCTGAGAGATTTCGGATTGAACTGTGGAAAAATGTTTCCAAAATCTGTGCAAGTTCTCAGACATGCAAATATAATTCATTCATGTGGGTTTATGCTTCAGATCTTTTTCTAAGTAAAAAGGGAGTCAGGACACGCATGAATCAGATGTTTACTGCGATCGCAGCCCCCAGCTAACGCACCGGCAACGTTCTCTCAACGCTGTGAACAAACGTTCTTTCAGTAACGCTCAGAGAACGTTTGTTCATTGTTATCTGGTCTTTAATGATGTTCTCAATACTTCCAGAAAACACTCAAAATTAACTTTGCCATAATGTTTGAAGAATGATACAATTTAACATTTGTAATTTTTTTTTTTTAAATTAATGTTTTGAAAGTTCAGAGAACGTTTTTATACCTTAACTTGATTTTAATTAGACCGCAAACATATTTTCATTTCATAAAGGGGTTTTTCTTCAAAATATCATGAATTTGAATCATAAATATAATCAATGGTTTTCCTAACACGTTACAACAAAACGGCATTTTGCGCATCGGTTACACTTCGATTTGATGAACCAAATGATCTCAGATAATAATTGTTGACCACAAACAAACAGAACAAACAGAAAAACGATGGAAGCGCGTGCGTTTAGGTTATCTGATAACTTTATTACCAAGTTAAAAAAAGACAATGAATTACAATATTTACAGAATATAGAGAAATCAAAGGAATAAAACTGTAAACAACCAGTCTAGTCGACATCACAACCCACCATCAGAAATCATCAGGAGTTTCACAGAAGAAAGGCCGAACGCAGGAGATCTAAGCTCAACTATGGCGCACCTTCAACAGGAAGAGAGAGAGTTAAAGGGAAACGATAAAAACTAAAGCGTATATATACAGATATCCAGTGTGTCACGATAGAGTCTTAAAAGCTTATTTCTGATGGTTCTCTACACGGGCGTCTTTTAGAAAGGCTGGGCTACTCCTTATGAAGGGTTTTAAGGGTACAAAAGGTTTTTTTAGCAGTTTTTTTTCTTAACCAGAACATTTACAACAGCTTTGAACAGCTAAAAACCAAAAAAGAGACGTCATCTATTGATTCGTATTTTTCTTTCTATTCTTCTCTCAGTTTTTTTTTTGTTTGTTAAGTTAAACATCAGAACAACACTTAAAGGAACAGACCCCGTTCAGTTTCAAACACTTAGCGTCGAGTTTATACACGGCTGCAAAACGGCATGCAGATTACCCAGAAGGCAGCTGGGCTCGCCCTCGGCAGCGCCCAGTCATTGCTCGGGAAAAGACAATCATCTCTCCGGCTACCGGAGCGTTGGGACTTTGGGAAGCGACACTTTTGGTACCAAGAAGAGGTTCTTTTTTTCTGTAGTCGAGTGTGTTTTAACGGTCGATGCGTTGAGAAGTTCGGAGCGTCTATAAGGCTTTGGGGTTTTCGAGCAGCAACTTCCATCACGTACAATCTCGGGTTTGCGGGAGAAAAGGGCTTCCGGAGAAACGACAGAAGCCTGGCGAACGGCCTCTTCTTTTAAAGGAACGATCCGAGTTGAAGAACCGGAAGTGACGTTTGCATCGCTCAAACACTTCCATGACAGAGCGGCTCGTTTCGAACCCGGAACATTCCTTTAAAACACACAGGCGGGAGGAAAATCTACCTGAGATCGGCAGAAACACGTGATTTTGATCCATCGTCTCGGACCAATAGACGACGAGCGTTCAATCGTTGTTAGAGTGAAGTGGAAGTGCGAGACGAGCCGGGAAACTTCACAAAGTAGCAATTTGCCACGAGATTGTGTTTTTTTTATTGGGGCAAGTGTTGATGCTCTAAAATCAAGTCTAAAAGAATCAAGATTATCTAGATAAACAAGATGACAACTATTCCTCAAGGAATTCAGCTACAGGAAGATTAACACAAGGCTAAAATGTAAAGAAAAACAGAAACCGTCAGGCGGCGTTCCGACCGAATCCGAAACCCTCCCGCTCCGGATGGATCGCCTCTCGTTTGTCGTCTGTGACGGACGTGAAGCGCCACACACCGTCTTCAAGACTATCAGTGTGTGCGCTCACCGCGGCGGAAGACATTACGTACGCTGTTACTCCTAATAAACGAATGACAAAGTGCATTGAGAAGAACGTGAGAGAAGGGCTTTGAACGTGGAAAATCTCCGGCTTACGGACGGACCGGAGGGACTCGTGATTCGATCGGAATATCGAGCTCACGGTTTCATTCACTATTGGTTACCAATATATCAACATCTGTCCTGAGGGACCAAGTCACACTTTGTAAAAATTCAGTGTAAGATTCAGCAACTGAACAAACATCTACCGATACTCCAAATGTAGCTTTTCAAACCAAAAACAATCGTGAAGCAGCCAAAACAAACGATAAACGGACAGACGAACAAAAAAACAGAACGTACGACATTCTTAACCGCGTCTGAAGCCGACGGACGTGTTTCTCTACAGCTTTCGTTTCGCTCCTAAGGGTCGTTTTTGGTCTCCAGCGTCTTTTTGTCTTCCTCGTTGGGAATCGGACACTTGGATTGGTCGGATTGATCCGTGTCCACGGTGCTGACGGATTGGTCCAGTCCCTTGTCAATCACAGCTGGACCAATCAGAGGCAGAGCTGATGAGGGAGCAGGACTGCCGTCTTTCTTGCTGCCGTTAACAGTCCTGAAATCATCAGACGCAGCTTTAACTCGTGCATGTTCAGCATCTTATATGGATTTAATCATTTAACATGTCGTTCCAAACCCTTAAGGCTATTTTTTTATCAAATCTGAGAGGCTTCTGTCCCTCCATTGAAAGACTATTCACCCAAGATCACAAAATAAATGCATATGACTCAAACTTGGGAAACGGAAGCTCAGGAACTAATGAGGTTTGTCGAGCCAGTCTCATTTTATTTTCCTGATCAATCATTATATGCGAATCAAAATCACAAAGCGATCAAGTAAAACATGAATATGGATTATTGTACCATCTCTTTGTGAATGTTATGGTTTCCTGTGTGTCTATCAGTAGAGAGCAGCGCTTGCAACATCAAGGTCATGGGTTTGATTCCCAGGGAAAGCAAGAACTGATTAGAATGTCAATGTGTTTCTTGAATGCGATGATAAAAGCATCTGATAAATGCATTCAAAAATGTTTTAAACGGAGGAACAGATATCTTCATTTGCGCTTTGAAGATGAACGAAAGCGCCACGGGTTTGGAACGACGTGAGGGTGAGGAAACCATGACAGATTTCAATTGAGACTCACATGCCGTGTCGCAGGACGTGTCGTTCCCATTCCGCGCTCAGGGTGAAGGTGCGGCCGCAGAACTCGCACGGATACCGTTTGACGGGAGAATCCGCAACGCCTGCAACACAACCGTGACTTTACACCATATTCACCAAAACACGCAACAACCCATTCAGTGACATCTCACAATGACATTCTGCATTAGACATCAATCTAAAGAACATGGGATAAGGGTCAGAGACTTCTAAATGTCTGTTTTGTTTGCCGTTTTATTGTCTTACAAATATTATTATTTGCATCAGACATTCTCCAGCCGTTGAGCTCATCGTCACATTAAACGCTTTCTGTTTAAACTATATCACTTTTGGTGAAATATGCAAATTAGGGCTGTATAGGGATTTAATTGTTAATCTTATCAATAACACAATGAGTTGATTATTTAATCTTATACATTGCAAATTAAATTGTACATCAAATTTGCCTGAGAAATCAAAGATTTAAAGCATCATTCAGGATTCATTCGTCTGATTCATTCAGGAATTAAGTAAATGGCTCTGTTGATGAATCATTGATTCACCCGATTGATTCACTCGATTGATTCACTCAAATGCAGATTTAAACCCACAATATTTCTGCTCTGTCTTTATAGGTCAAATGTTTGTTGGCAAAATTGAGCAAAAGCAGACAATATTGTGTGACTATAAAATATCAATATCACATTTGCACTTGGGAAAATCACGCATGTAACACATTTAAACTATAGGCCTATCGTGATATAAATATGACACAAAAATTCATACAGAGGCTTTTTTTGCCTTTTATAACCGTTTTCACACAGAGAGTTTCTGTCCTGAATTAATTAATTAATGCATTAAATCAGCAGACCTAATGCAAATATTTATGCAGATTTAATAAGATAAGAATAAAAAAAGGGTTATAAGTTCTTTCACACTGAGAGCGATGTGATGAAACCAAGTGATGTCATGTTTGTCTCGTAGTATTTCTCATTTCACCTGATCCTCTGCTCAACACACTTCAGTTAATTAAGATAAATAAAGTTGGGTACGACACCAGAAATACAAACTCTCTATCATTTTTACGAGAATATAATCACATGCGGGTAACAAGGGCATCAGAGCTCAAAGTCCAGTTTAAACCAGTGCTTGTGAACGTCTGACTGCAATCTGAACTGGATTTTGATTATATAGCGTGCAGATGTGCTTTATTTGCAGTGTTTTATAATGGACTGAATGATTTCTCATGTGAGCATCCTTCACTTCATGAAAACACATGCAGAACATATAAATGTCTCTATCTGGCTTCATGTTTCATCTGGTGAAGTGATTCTCTCAGTTGTTGAAGTACGTTGATGATGTAATATGATTGACAGGTCTAGAGTGAGAGCTCATAACACACAGCATTTAAAGCTCTTCGGCTCCCACAATTCAGCATAAAATTCATAGAAATGATATTCTAATGATGAAAATGTGAGAATAAATTTCAATCAATGTTTTGTAGGAGACTAACCTGCGGCTTCCGTCCGGCTGCACGTCTCTTCCGGAAGCTTCTCGTCGTCCTCCATATCCATCAGCTCCTCCTCCTCCTCTTCCTCGTCTGCCTCCTCTCCGGCCTCGGCTTCCTCTCTCTCCTCTTCCTCACTGCTGCTCGCGTCCTTCATCTTGTCCTTCATCAGCTCCAGCTGGTCCAGGTTCACCCGCCCCACCAGCTCAAAGTTGCGGATCACCTGCAGATCATCAGTTACACGCGTGTCACGAACCGTGTTTCCATCCGCTGATGCACATGGCACAAGTGTGCAAAACTGAGAGGCGTTTCCATCTCATGTGTTCAAGAGAATAAAACCGTCTCTAAATATGAGTGATAAACCGTGTGTTTGTGCGATCGATCATAAACGAGTCTGAGAGCGTCAGATGACAGAACATGCCACATAGGAAACAGCTGGTTACCGCGGTAACGCTAACAGCTGGAGGGAGGCAGAAGCGGCACCTTGTGTTGGTCCTGCAGGTGTTTCTCCAGCTCGGGCAGCAGTTTGCTGTCGTAGAAGCAGAGCTGGCACTGGTAGGGCTTCAGCTCCTCGTGCTTCAGGACGTGCTGCTGCAGGTTCTGCTCGCTGGAGCAGGTGAAGGTGCACTTGTGACAGCGGAACACCACGCCCTCCAGATGCCGCGACAGCTTCGAGCGCGACACCTCCAGCGGCGCCACGCGCTCCTCTGAGAACACACACACACACACGGGTCATTCGCAGTAACGGCTGTCTTTCTCTTGCTGCACTTTATCATTATAAGAGAGAGAGACACACAGTGACTGGTGAAGAGAGGAATGATCACTCGCTCTTCATGCTCCAGTCATACAGGTTTTGTAATTTGAGTGTGTGTGTGTGTGTGTGCGGGTCACGCGCTCACTGACCTCTGTGCAGGACGATGTGGTCGATCATGCTGCTCTTGTGTTTGCTGTGATACAGACAGAACGGGCAGCGCAGCTCCTTGAGCGGCTCATCCGCACCGCTGCTGCTGTGACCGCCCTCCACGTGCAGCGTGAACGTAGACCTGACACACACACACACACACACACACACACACACACACACACACACACAGGTTCAGACACACACACACACACACACACACACAGGTTCAGACACACACACACACACAGGTTCAGACACACACACACACACACACACACACACACAGATTCAGACACACACACGCACACAGGTTCAATCACAAACACACACGCACACAAAAGAGTTAAATAAATGTAAGTTAATAATTAAATAATGAAAAGAAAATATTTTCAAAAGAAAAACAAACCAAATAAAATTATTTTGAAATAGTCAAAATATTGTAATAATTTTTTTAAAAGTTTGATTAAATCATAAATGTAAATAAACAATTTAAAAAAAAAACCACTTACTTAAAAAAATTAAATAAAAAAATTAAAAAAAAGTAAACATTTTATTATTCCTTTATATTTTATTATTAACAGTGAACACAAAAATGTTTTGGTATTATTTTGGTAAATAATAGTATTGATCATTATTATTTTTCCTGTAGCTCAATCAGTAGAGCATTCGTGTTTGCAACATCAAGGTCATGGGTTCGATTCCCAGGGAAAGCAAGAACTGATTAGAATGTCAATGAGTTTCTCGAATGCGATGATAAAAGTAGATGATAAATCTGGATGAAATTAACATTTATCAGACGCTTTTATCGTAATTCTAATCAGTTCTTGTTTTCCCTGGGAATCGAACCCATGACCTTGATGTTGCAAGCACTGCTCTCTACTGTTGGACACACAGGAAAGCTGAATGAAGTGTCTGATGTGGTCAGTGATGTCTCACTTGTAGCAGGTGAAGAAGGAGCAGTCCTTGCACTTGAAGAGCTTCTTTCCTCCGTGCCGGTCGCGGTAGTGTCTGCGCAGACTCTGCATGTATCCGGAGCTGAACTCGCAGAACTCACAGGTGAGGATGGAGTCGGGCCGGGCCGGAGGAACGGGAGCGTCCGGCGGCGGAGGGGCGGTGGCGACGGCGGCAGACGGGCTGGGCGAGACATCGGCCTGGACGCGAGACGCCAGCTGGAAGTGACTCAGCTGCTGCTGAACATCTGCTGGTTCCAGATACGCCAGCGACTCTGAGACGACAGCGGCGAAACAAAGACATCAGTGTCGCTCGCGAGCACACCTGGACGCCGTTCACACCTGCGGGTAACATCTGTCTCGCTGCTGCCGTCACACACCTTACATTACACCCCAGCCAAAGCACTTGCCCTGGTGCAGCACAGTAATGTTCTATAGAGAACTCTAGGGTTCCTTACTCCATTTTAAAGAATATTTTATGCCAAAAAAGTTGACACGGTTCTATATAGAATTCTAGGGTTCTTGATTACATTTTAAGGAAGCTTTTATGCCAAAAAAAGGATCAATTTTGTTCTATAGAGAACTTTAGGGTTCTTGGCTCAATTAAAAAAAAACTTTTATGCCAAAAAAAGTTAGATACAGTTTTATATAAAACTCTAAGGTTCTTCATTCAATTTAAGGAAACATTTATGCCAAAAGAAGATTCGGTCCGGTTCTATATAGAACTCTAGGGTTCTTGACTCAATTTTAAAGAACCTTTTATGCCAATTTTTTTTGACACGGTTCTATATAGAACTCTAGGGTTCTTAATTCAATTTTAAGGAAACTTTTATGCCAAAAAAGGTTAATTATGGTTCTATATAGAACTATAGGGTTCTTGACTCAATTTTAAGGAAACTTTCATGCCAAAAAAGGATCGATTTGGTTCTATAGAGAACTCTAAGGTTCTTGGCTCAATTTTAAAGAATCTTTTATGCCAGAAAAGGTTTGATGCAATTCTATATAGAACTCTATGGTTCGTCATTAAATTTAAAGGAGACATTTATGCCGAAAAAGATTCGATCCGGTTCTATATAGAACTCTAGGGTTCTTGACTCAATTTTAAAAAACATTTTTTGCCAAAAAAGGTTTGACGCAGTTCTATATAGAACTCTAGGTTCCTTAATTCAATTACAAAGGACCTTTTATGCAAAAAAGGTTTGATACGGTTCTATTTAAAACTCAAGGGTTCTTAAATGATTGCATGATATGTTCTTGTTTAACAGGTTATTAAAAATTTTTGTGCCGATAATTTCATAAAAATAAATGAATTAAAACAATCCATAAAGTGATCCCATGATGGAACCCCTATAAGGTTCTATATATGAAGCGCCTGACGGAACCCTTTAAGGGTAATTTAAGTGACACATGCACGTCATTTTCTACACCGGCTTCAGCAGCATCAGCATTGACCTTTAACCCCGTGTGAGGTCGTACCGGGGCAGTCG
>JAWRVZ010000469.1:0-50000 GCA_037043235.1 Rhodeus uyekii | reverse complement strand
AGATGATAAATACAGTAAAACAGTGTAATATTATATCAGTGTAAAACAGCTGTTTTCTATGTGAATATATAGTAAAGTGTCATTTATTCCTGTGATTAAAGCTGAATTTATTACATGATAAATACAGTAAAACAGTGTAATATTATATCAGTGTATAATAACAGCTGTTTTCTATGTGAATATATAGTAAAGTGTCATTTATTCCTGTGATTAAAGCTGAATTTATTAGATGATAAATACAGTAAAACAGTGTAATATTATATCAGTGTAAAACAGCTGTTTTCTATGTGAATATATAGTAAAGTGTCATTTATTCCTGTGATTAAAGCTGAATTTATTAGATGATAAATACAGTAAAACAGTGCTTGATTACAGCCATCAAAACTCTCAAGGTCATTCCTTCTATCAAGACATCCCTCTTTTTTAATTTAGAAACGGCCAAAACATTTCTGTGTTTCCGAGACATCTGCTGCTTTACAGCCCACAGCAGAGAGAGAGAGAGTGAGAGAAAGTGTGAGAATCAGTGAGTGTGTGTGAGAAGAGAGTGAGAGTCGGGGTGAGAGAGCGAGAATGAGAGTAAGAGTGCGTGAGAAAGAGAGAGAGAGAGACACACTGACTCTGCACTCTCAGTCAATCAGAGCCAAACTCACCGAGAGATGTGCAAAAATAGATTTGCAGATTTTCAGAAGAAACTGTGTTTGTCTGCAAAACTCACCACTGTAACTCATGACCGAATAAACCTTTAAATTCCACCATCATGACAGTGATGGCGTCATAACTGATGCTTTTTAAGCCATTCACTCGATATATACGGAACAACAGAGAGGAAAACAGCTTCCCTCTCATGTGGACATTGACATCCTAACTTATGATGAAACAGTCAGCTTTCCCTTTAAGAAAGTATTTCATCTCAAAGGGTTCAGCTGCTGAAAGCCCTGCTGTGCCCGCGAGTGCTGCCCCCTAGTGTCCGGAGCGATCGCCTGTGCTGGCCTCCGTCCGCTGATCCGCACTGGGCGTCCGTTCAAATCCTCCCTGCCAGCATCCTGGCACTCGCAGTGGAATACTAACACTAAAGCGCTTACACGCCACTCTCCGCGCCACACCGTCATGCCCACCTGACTGCTTTCCCTCCAGAGAACCGGGAGTCTCGGGACTCCAGAGAAACCGCTTTAAATCACCAGCAAACGCCTCAGCAAGAACATTATTTTTACATTCCAGCCACAAATGAACTGCATTAGCCGATTAAAATGATCTTTAACAGCATTCTGCATTAATTACTACGATTTCACAAGCTCAATCATTTAAAGACTGCGGGATCATTTCAAATCCACTAGTGAAGACAAAGCTTGACGTTCCTTCTACATGAACTTAAATGCCATCCGAATATCTTTTAATAGACATTGAATTCCCTACCTGGAAAGGATTTCAAGGCATCATAAATCACAAAGCCGGTTCCAAAAGGTTGATAGCAAACATTGTTGCCTCCTAAAAACCTCATTTAGTCCAGCATCGCATTCAGAAAGGAGCTTTAGAAATAAGAAAATCTTTCATTCTATGTATGCAAAATGTGTAGCGCAAGGCCACGAGATTTAATTACATGATGAACTTTATGACACGTTCAAGGCTTTCTCCCTGAATGCCCACACAATCACATAAAACACTCTCGAGTTTAAGCAGAAGCTTTCATTGAAACGTGCAGCTGAATTGTAGCAGTTTAACCATCCAAACAACAAGAGAAAGACACTTGAGCAGAAGGTCCGAGCGGCCTGTGAATGCGGTGGAGAAGACGCCGGAGACAAGAGGCACCGCAGGGAAAAGACATTGTGCTGGAGTCTAACAAAGACGCTAAAACTCAGAATGTAAACAGAAGGGAAGTTCAAAACAAAACGGCTCTAGAACCGATGCAACTGTTTAGAGCGCTGTGATAGATGCGTCGGTACCTTCACGTGTCCCTCCTTGGCCTCGCCGTACTGCACGTGCTTCCTCAGGTGGTTGCAGATGGCCCGGAGAGTGGGGTGAACCTCCACGCAGAAGTTGCACCTGTAGCCGACGGGAGTCTTATCAGGAGTGCTCTCCACCTATCAATGACAACAGAACACCATCAGAAACCGCGTGTTTCCAAGACATCTGAAGAGAGAGTGGGGGAGTGAGAGAGAGAGTGAGAGAGAGAAAGTGTGTGTGTGTGTGTGTGTGTGTGTGTGTGCAAGTGAGTGTGAGAGCGAGAGTGTGAGAGAGAGAATGAGCGAGTGTGAAAGAGAGTGAGAAAGCGGGAGAGAGTGAGTGAGAGTAAGTGAGAGAGAGTCAGTGAGCGAGAGAAAGTGGATAAGAGAGAGAGTGAGAGAGCAAGAGAGAGAGTGAGCGAGAGAGAGTGCGTGAGAGAGAGAGAGAATGAGCGAGAGAATGTATGAGAGAGCAAGAGAAAGTGAGAGTGAGAGAGCAAGAGAGAGAGTGAGAGAGAGAAAGTGTGTGTGTGTGCAAGTGAGTGGGAGAGAGTGTGAGAGCGAGAGTGTGAGAGAGAGAGTGAGTGAGAGATTGAGCGAGTCTGAAAGAGAGTGAGAAAGCGGGAGAGAGTGAGTGAGAGTAAGTGAGAGAGAGTCAGTGAGCGAGAGAAAGTGGATAAGAGAGAGAGTGAGAGAGCAAGAGAGAGAGTGAGAGAGCAAGAGAGAGAGTGAGCGAGAGAGAGTGCGTGAGAGAGAGAGAGAATGAGCGAGAGAATGTATGAGAGAGCAAGAGAAAGTGAGAGTGAGAGAGCAAGAGAGAGAGCGAGAGAGAGAATTAGCGAGAGAACGTATGAGAGAGCGAGAGAAAGTGAGAGAGCGAGTGTGAAAGAGAGTGAGAGAGAGTGAGTGAAAGTGAAAGAGAGAGTGAGAGAGAGAGAGCGTGTGTGTGAGAGTGAGCGAGAATGTATAAGAGAGTGAGAGAGCGTGAGTGAGTGTGAAAGAGAGTGAGAGAGCGAGAGAGAGTGAGTGAGAGTAAGCGAGAGAGAGTGGATAAGAGAGAGAGTGAGCGAGTGTGAAAGAGAATGAGGGAGCAAGAGAGAGTGTGTGAGAGAGAGAGTGAGTGAGAGTAAGCGAGAGAGAGTGGATAAGAGAGAGAGTGAGCGAGTGTGAAAGAGAATGAGGGAGCAAGAGAGAGTGTGTGAGAGAGAGAGAGAGAGCGCGAGTGTGAGAGTGCGAGAGCGAGAAAGAGTGAGTGAGAGACTGAGTGAGTGAGAGAGAGAGTGAGAGATAGTAAGTGAGAGAGTAAGTGTGAGTATGAGAGAGAGTCAGTGAGCGAGAGAGGGTGAGCGAGTGTGAGAGTGAAAGAGTGAAAAGGGGGGAGAGAGAGAGAGTTAGCAAGTGTGAGAGAAAGAGTGAGTGAGAGATAGTAAGTGAGAGAGTAAGTGTGAGTATGAGAGAGAGTCAGTGAGCGAGAGAGAGTGAGCGAGTGTGAGAGTGAAAGAGTGAAAAAGGGAGAGAGATTGAGAGTTTTATCAGGTGTGCTTTCCACCTATCAGGAGAGAAAATGACAACAGAACAGCATTAGAGAAGTCTTTACTGATGCAATCTAGTTATTTGAACCGCTTGCATCTATAATTAAGCTGCTCCTTCTTCCAGAGTCTAATTTTGTTTGCACACTGTGGTCGAGTTAAGATAAAAATGCAAGTTAGACAAACATCTGAAGCATCACCCGTTATCCTCCTTCGTAATACATATCCTTCTCATTGGGAAAAATATAAGATCATACTTAAAGGGGACCTATTATGCAAATCTTTTCAATATATAATACAAGAATCAGTTGTTCCAAGAATGCGTCTGAAGTTTAAGCTCCAAATTCTGCATTTATTTTATCATGTTGTAAAGGAAGGAAAGAGTGGAAGGAAAACATTCTGTTTTCATGCATGTATCTTTAAATGCAAATGAGCTGCGGCTCCCCGCCCCTTTTACAGAAGTGGGCTGTGCCTTTACAGCTCGTGCCTCGGATACTCAATCAAAAAAGATGTTTTCGTTTTTGGCAATCAATCATCTCTAATCGCAGCCACGCTCACGTGACATTACAGTTCTTCATCATCATGATCTGCATGCGTTTAAAGCGGTATCAGTGTAAACTGATGTCCCGTGAGGGTTAAACTAAGATCTCTTTCACGTCTTATCGCGCTTAAACGGTCAAATACACACAAGGTTGTGTCAAAAACACACAGAGTTCACATTAACACAGGTTATGTTTGTGAACGTAAACAGCAGGGGGAAAAATTGCATGTGTGTTTTAAATTTATGCATTAAAGTAAAAAACCAAAAAGCCCTCACTGCTCTTGCTTGAATTACATTTTATGAGACTATTCTTCTAGAATATGTCTGCTCTCACTTTTAGGTTCTTAAGAGGATGGACAAACCCTGTGACCATGTGATCTCAACTCAGACATTTGGCTTTTGACAAAACTTTATGCATTGTTCTCATCATATTGTGAAAGTTTATTTTATGACTTGCCAAAAGAAGACGTAATATACTGGCTTTTAACACATTACAAGACTCACCTTATTCTCTGGTTTGGCTTCTGGTGGCTCTGTCGTCCTCTGCTTGCTTTGAAGCTGTTTTCTCCTTTCCAGCCTCATAGCTCTTTTCTGGAAATCCTCATTGTGGTTGATCAGATGGACGCTGAGTTCTGGAAGAGTCAAGAACTTTATTTCACAGTGGGTGCACTGGTAGAGCTCCGTCCCGTCTTCAGCGGGGCTTGGAATGGCGACGAAATCCCACTTAAGTTCTTTGCTATGGCAGTCATTGTAATGCATCACCAGTAGCTCTTCCACACTGAACGAGAGCTTGAAGCATTTTAGACACTTAAAGGGGAGCAAGTCCACATCACCTTCAGGCTCCACCTCATCTTTAACTTCAACTATTTCCACCTCTTCCACGGATAGAGGTTTCTCTGCCTCCTTGGCATAGATCACAGTGAAGTAACGGCCCAGTTTGCTGGAAGGCTGCTTCTTGGGAAAGACTCCCGGGTGGCGCTTTATGTAATGAGAAACGATACTCTTCCTGCTGAAAGCCTGGAAGGAGCAGAGAGAACATTTCCTTCGGTCCACCGCGAGCCTCAGCTCCTCACTCATTGCTGGAGCCTCTGCATCTGATGCCAAGGGCACCGTCACCTTGTTCGGCTTCTCAGCCACCGTCTTGGATGCTGCCAAGCAATGAGTGTAGTAAGCATCGATGTCGTGCCGTTTCTGGTAGTGTGCTGCGAGGCCTTTGCGGATGGGGTTGGTGTAGGCGCAGAGGGCACATTTAAAGACATTGTTCTTCCCCTCAGGCTGCGCTCTGACATTGTTATGCTTGATACGGTAGTGGCGAGCAATACCCTTCCGGGTGGAGCAGAAGTATTTGCACAGCTGACATTTAAACACAGCATTCTTGTCGCTCTTGGCGACTTCGGAAACCGTGAGGTCTAAGTCACAGATCTCAGAGACTTCGGTCACACTGCTGCTACTGCATTCAGCAACTGTGTCGTCTCTCCTAGCCGGCGAATGCGTGGCGATTGCTTTGAACATGTCCGCAGCAGGTTGGTTATGATATTTCTCATAGTGTATCTTGAGTTTCTCTAAAGTGCCATGCGTGTAAGGGCACATCTTGCAGCGGTACGCACCATATCCCTGCCTCTGTGTTTTAGATCGCTCCTCGGCCTCGCTATTTAACTCGTGTACCTGCTCGACATCATCAGCAAAGTCCTCAGCTGTGACTTTGATGGAAGGATGCCGTTTCTGGTAGTGTGTGAGAACTCCGTGAATGCGAGAGTTCACGTACGGACAGTGTCGGCACTTGTAAACTGAGCTAGGGTTAATGTCTGCTTCCTGAGCAAAGTCAGCAGCTTTCACTTTCATGCCTGGGTGTTTTTTACCATAGTGGGTCAGAAGCCCATGAAGACTGTTGTACTCAGACAAGCACACGGTGCACTGGTAAGGGTTGTTTGAGATAGATGAGGTGGCAGACAGAGAGAGATTTGATTGGCGCTCATGTGTTGGACGACTGACTTCAACTGCAGTCTCTTCCTGCTGGTGACTATTGAATGGACTTGACGTTGAAACATGTCCTTTGGCCAGTTGTGGGAGCAGCTTATCAGGTGCTTGGTTCCCCTTGATAATGTCGATGAGGACAGACTCATCACCTTTGATGGCCCAAGGGTGCACTACTTGGTAATGGTTAGTAATATCCCAGATGGAGCATGCCTCAAAGGCACAATCTCTGCATTGGTAATGCTTGGTTTCAGAGTTTCCACCCTGCCTGCTTGTGGAAGTATCAGGACCAGCCCACAGCTTGCTGGCCATGTAAGTGTAGTCGACATTGTGCTCAGGGTGGCGTCTTTGGTAATGCATGAGGAGCCCGCTTGGTTCAGCATGGGAATATATGCACCACTCACAGTGATAACCAGCCTCCAACACACCGTCCTGATAACCCCAGTGTAAGATCGTCATGGCCGTGGCCTTCACAGTAGGATGATCCTTCTTCAAATGCTTCTTCAAGGCATACACATAAGGAGATGTGTACACACAGTGTCTACACTTCAAAGATCGCAACGATCTGGATTTGTCTGCTTCGGTAGCTACAGATGCAGTGGACGTGGAACTCCCCGCATGGATCATCTGCGCTCTTTCTCTCTGACTCCGGACCACAGCTGTATGTCTACGGACAAGGTCAGCATTGGCTTTCACATCCCTGTGCTTCTTCTGGTAGTGAATCAACACCCCCTTCACAGTGCGGTTCCCATAGTCGCAGTGCTGGCAGAAGAACAGCATCTCAGGTTCCCCTTTGTCAGATGCTCCTTTAGGGTTGGAATTGCCTGACCCTTCTATACCGTTGTTGGTAAATTGCTTCAAAAACTGTTTAGGGGGTGCGATCTGTAACTCGTCCATGAGTTTTAGCAGTCCTGGGGTTGGGGGTGCCTGCTTTATGTACTTTGCCGTTACCTTAATCTCTGGATGTCGCTTTTGATAGTGGACCAGAACACCCACTACAGAGCGGTTGTTATAAACACAGTGCTTGCAGTAATAAACCTCTTCATCCAGAGCCCCAGGTAGGACGGCGTTCGAAGACTTGGGGGTGCTGGTTAGGCCGTAGGTTGAATTGCTCGACAACTGCGCTCGGTCAACAGATATGACCCGCATTGTCTTCTGTATGCGGAAGTACGAGGCCTTTTGCTCAGGGTGTTTTTTCTGGTAATGGACTAGTACTGAGTGCATGTTGGGACTTGAGAAAGAACAGACATCACAGTCATACACTACAACATTCCCACCCAGACCTTCTCGAATAGCTTCACCCTCTGTGTTTGCTTCTGGTGTTTTGCAGATGCTTTTGAGAGCCGGACTGGATGATGATCTGGACCCAGACGAGGTAGAGCTTAAACTCTTCGGCCCAGAGTTCAAGATTTCTCTTAGTGTTTGGGACTCAGAAGCACTCTTATGTGGCTGATCGACCATGTAGCTGGAAAAAATCATGGCATTGTTGATCTTCACCGAAGGGTGCATTCTTTGATAATGGGGCATCAGACTCCGCACATTTGGACTTGTATAAGAACAGAAACGGCACATATACACCAGATCTGGCTGGTTAAAGTTCAAGACGTTACTTGCTTCTGGATGGTGCGTCATATAGTGCTGGTGCAGATCATTAAAGTTATTATATTCGATGAAGCACTCGAGACAACGGAAGACTGCGCTCTGATCCTCTGGGTCCAGGATGTATCTGAAGCTAAACTTGATATAAGGGTGCATCCTCTGGTAGTGTGTGCTGACACTGCGAGCGGACTTGTTTTGGTACTCACAATGTTTGCAATAGAACAGGTTCCCCGGTTCCCCGGTATATTCAACATTGTCCTGATACGGCTCTCTGCCGTCTTGACTGCTTTGATCTTGGGCATCTTTAGATTCCAAAGAGGCACTATAATTATCTTCATCATCAGAAATGGTAACTTGAACGGGAATGTTCCTTGAGCCGAGTTTGGACTGCAGACTACGCTTTCTTTTCCCAACGCCGCGCTCCGTCTGAAGACCTCCAGAACTCCTGACATGAAGGTGCTGAGTGTTGAATGAGTAGTGTTGACTTTGAGCATCAGAGGTCTCTCTCTCTTTGCTTGTTTCCAGCTCAACGTGATTCTCCTCCACGTCATCATCCATCTCCTCAAGGTTAATCACATCCTCGTGCTGTTGGCTTTGACTAATCTTGCTCTGGAGATTATTTGCAATTTCATCAATCCTTGTCCGTTTTTTTACGGGAGAGAGATCCAAGGGCAAATCATTGATGGACTTTCTTGCCGTCTTTCCAATAAGGTGCTTCTTGGTTGAAAATCCAAGGATTGATGTTTGAGTTTTCTGGACAAAGCTTGAGGAGCTGTAGGACTCGGACTCAGAATCCTGTTGCTCATTAGACAAAACCTCTTGATCCGTGACTTGTGTTGCGTCACAGTATGAGTGTTTGTGTTGCTGGTGGACACGTAGACCTTTCAGTGTGATGGTAGAGAAATTACAGAGTGAGCACCGATGAGGACCCTGCTGTTCCTCGACTGTATTGGATTTTTTCCCGTTGATTTTTGAGATGCTGCTCCCTCCATTCACGGGCTCAGAGCGTTCGCCTTGACCATCTAGACTTTCACTGGTTAAGTCCATGGTATCCCATTCTGAAGACCCACCATGACATTGTTTGTGCGTGTCGAGCTTTAGTGGGTTGGTGCAAAGAAAGGGGCACTTGTCACATTTGTACACCGTACCTTTGCCAGATAAGTGTATGTTCTCTATATGACGAGAAATACTACGTCGGTGCATGGTCAAGAAGGAACAGAAAGGGCACTGGAACCTGTTCATATGTCTTTTGAATGGAACTCCTTTAGTTTCTAACAGGTCGTTATCCTCTTCTGACAGAAGCAGCTTAGTAGAATCCTCAGCTGGCTCTGTGTAATGGGGATCATCCAAGTCACAGAGTTCATCATCTGAACTGCTTCTGGAATCATTCAGCACGCTGGCATCTAGATCCATGCCAGACCTAGACATATCTGACATGGTGAAAGTCGATCTCTCTGACAGTATGGAAGATCCTGTGCTGTTAGGTATTTTTGCTGTGAGTTGCGAGTAGTGAAAACTTGATATCCCTGAAGTGGACTTGAGTAATGCATTGCCAGAGGATCCTTTGATTGACAAGGCATTTGTGGAGGAACCTTCAATGCTTGCTAGATCGTTCAGGTTTAAATTGGAGGTTGGAGTGCTTCTCCTAGATGAAGCCGAATCAGACTTGCTGGATCCTGCACTTCCATCCTGCATTTTGGGCTGTTGCAACGATACCATAATCTTCACCATGTTACGGTGTTTCTTCATCATGTGATCGGCTAACTGCTGTCTTTGTGAAGTCTGAAAGCCACACCACTCACAGTTAAAGCCTCCTCTGGACTGGGGTTTGATCATGGACTCCAGCACGCGACGTTCTACATTCCCTGGTGACTCCTCACTCTGTTCTTCAACGGAGGAGGCGTCCGACTCCAAATCCAGAACTTCTGCTTCGACAGGAGCACCCGAGTGGCCTGGTAGACCTTCTTTGTGATGCACTTTCTGGTGTTTCAGAATCCGTGCTCTGCGTGGGGACTTATAAGTGCAATACTGGCAGGAAAAGACAGTTCCTACACCGTCGTAAGTCGTAGCGCTGCAGGCGGCCTGCTTGGAAGTTTTGAAGGATCTCTCATCGCTTGCTTCTCCATGGACCTTCCTGGTGTGTTCACTGAGAAGAGAGCTGGATCTGAAGTACCGCACACAGAACTTGCACTGAAAGAATGGCGTTGAGGATTTGTTTGAAGGTTTTGCCGATTGGTTGTGTTTAGCTTGCTTTGAACTCGAGGAGTGCCCAAGGTCTTTGTTAAAGGAGTGGATGCCTGAAACATGAACAGAGAGAGAAAAATGTTGAGCGCCACATCTTTGGATGGCAGAATGATTGTTTTGATGTCCTTTCTTTACTTCTATAAGGCTGCACTCTTCATCTATTTCTAATTTCAGTAAGAAATGCTGATATACCTGCGTCCTTTTTCACGGAGTCATAATCGTGATTGGTCAAGTCTTCCTCGTCCTCGGTTTGGATGGGGGAGTTTAACGAGTTTGACCTGGACCGTCTGGGTGACTCCTCACCTTCTCCCACTTCCGTGGGCTGTAGGAAGGCCGTGTGGACGTCCTGTATGTGCACCTTTAGCTCATCGTTCGACTCTGCACAGAAATCACAGCCATCGCACTGCAGCACTTCCATCGCTTAGGACCCCCTGAAAAATCAGGGAAACCTGTTTAGAGACAGAAAGAGAGAAAGGCGTAAGAGCATAGACATAAAACATGGAAAGGACATTTTATGCCCTTGTATTTCACAGCAAAGAGACAAGCACAGAATACAACGGAAGATTCTATCTTTTTTTTTGGCGAGTGGTCAGTCTGCTCCAAGAACAATTGCTGAGGAGGGATTATGGGCTGATTTGTTCCATTTTTTTATTACCCAGGGATAAGCCTCAGCTGGAGCACACCAGTGGGCCTTGGTATTTACATCAGCATGTTCCATCAGATTGCATCAAGCCCTTCTGAAATAAGATTGAGTGAATCCGCGAGGGATGAGGAATGCTCAGGGCTTCAGAGATGCAGTGCAAACACAAAGGATTATGGGGCGGGACGTCACTTGGAGGTGGTATTATTATGTCCTGTGACCTGAGAGCACCCGGCCAGCGTGCCAATCAATGAGCTGAAACAAGTATGACTCCATCCCTGATCAATACTTTTTCATTAATACGCACACTGCTGCCTAATTCACCACATACACATGCCGTCCATGCACAAATCTCTGCTTTATTAGGAACTAGTGTGATATTTCATTAGGCTGCAGTGACCATTTTTATTAGCCAATAAAACGTCTTCATGAAAATCAACCAACTGAGCTCAGACTGATTAGTAAGAAATTCAGCGCTGGCCTCATGTCCAAAAATATAGATATAAAACTTGCTAAGACTCAACAATACCAAGCGGGTCATCCAATAAAAGACCAGGAAGAGATACGGTAAATGTGTTTTTCTTCCATCATGGGTCATTCTCAATGTGATCTGTGCGGCAAGGACACAGTTTTAGCATGAACTCGACAACAGCAATGCATTTTAGCTGTCGTTCCAGCTCTGCGTATCTGTCAGCAATCAAGACAGACCAGAGTGATTCTTCAGCCTTGGCTGGCTCACACATCAGGACACATTCTGTGGGTGATTTCTGCACAAAAAAGGCCTCAATGTCAAGGCCAGAATTATATGGGTTTAACTTTAGAGCAATGCTACACATTAGAGAAGGCCTTGAATGCTGTAAAGCAAACAAGAATAGATTCCACTTGGATCCTAGTCGCTCCTAAAGTTACCAGGGCCATTTTCACTGGGAACAAGACGAGATAGTCAGTGAAGGGACCAAAAAACCGTCAAGGACATAGTTTGCCATGGTTCATGAAATAAGCTTGATTTACAGTTAACATACAGTATGTTTACTTGAATAACTTTCACTGTTCTTATTTTGCACGAGTGCATGCAATTTCCAATGCACCAAAAACGTTGTTGCTTTCATCAAAAGGTAATATGTTTCTCCGTCTTTCTCCTGATGTAACCAAGGCCATGTGAGAGGGTAAAAAATAATGTCATGGCCTTCTTTTCATGGTCCAATCAAATCCTGCTAGCTAAAAACCTACCTGGCAAAAAATAATAAAGCTACAGCAACAGCACTTCATGTATGTTGCAGTTTGAGTCATGCATCAACGTTTAATGCTTTTAAAGTGATCGAATTTTCATTTTTGGGCAAACTGTCTATTATTCACCCTTAATGTCATTCCAAACCCATAAGAATTTCATTCATCTTCTGAAGACAAATGAAGATATTTTAATGAAACCTGAGGACTCTCTATTAAAGTCCTCACAAACAAAACCCAGATCCTAAAAAGTTATAAAGGTGTTGCAAAACAAATCGAGTCGTTTAATCCAAGACTTCTGAAAGAGATACAGATTTAAGGTATAAAAACATATATAAACTGAATTAAATATGGTAAACATGGAAGCTTGTTTGTTTTTGCATGTGATGAATGCTTGAACGTCTGTGTTTGTAAGTGTCTGTCATTGTTTAGAAGTATATGAAAGCATAAATCAAATCTGTTCATCATATAAATCAATAATGTATCTTCAGAAGACTTGGATTAAACAGCTCGATTCATATGGATTTGTTTTCCGACGCTTTTATAACCTCGTTGGATCTTTATATGTTTCGGTGATTGGAAGGGAGAGAAACCTCTCAGGCTTCATTAAAAATATCTTAATTTGTGTTTTGCAGATTAATTAAAATCGTATGTGTTTGTAATGACATGAGGGAAAGTAAATTATTTCCCGAAATTAGGACGAGCAGTTTCCATGTCCACACCAATCATGACACGCCTACAAGACGCAACCAAATCAATCCAAAATCACAGCCAATCAGAAGAGAGTGTGGGCGGAGTCTCTCTGCAATCGCACTGCACTCGCAACCAAATCACAGCCAATCAGATGAGAGTGTGGGCGGAGTCTCTCTGCAATCGCACTGCACTCGCAACCAAATCACAGCCAATCAGATGAGAGTGTGGGCGGAGTCTTTCTGCAATCGCACTGCACTCGCAACCAAATCACAGCCAATCAGATGAGAGTGTGGGCGGAGTCTCTCTGCAATCGCACTGCACTCACAACCAAATCACAGCCAATCAGATGAGAGTGTGGGCGGAGTCTCTCTGCAATCGCACTGCACTCGCATCCAAATCGATCTAAAATCACAACCAATCAGAGGAGAAAGTGGGCGGAGTCTCTCTAAAAGCAGACGGTACTCACAAACAAAGCTGTTTTAATTCATAAAATTTAATTGAATTAATTTAAAGTTAAAGCGTGTAGTTAAATCCATAAAATCAACCCATGATGGGAACAGGTTGTATGTATGAAGTGCCTGACGGAACTCATTCTGTTGAGTGTAGACTTTACCAACAACACAGAAAACAGGTTTCATGGCTGAATGGTTGGAATTCCTGCTAGATGAGAAGAGAATAAAGACATCCGAGCCCTCACACCTACATCTTATCACCTGTGGCCTCAAACCGCAAAAGCAGACACTGGTTTCCACCTTTATTCTGAACAACACTGCCAGTGTGTCCCAGGGCAGGTTCAGCCATTGTCTCTCGAGGTCGAGTTTCAGCTCCGCCCGGATCCTTTCCGGCACTCCAGAGGAACTCAGAACAAAGTTACATCCATATCTGGACAAAGCCAGGTAGAGGAGAAAAACACAAACACTAAATAGGAGACATAAAACGACGCAAATTGCACCTAGCAGCCTGTCTGCCGGATCCTCCAGCGCTAATGGGGAGAAATTTGTGAAGCTTTCATGTGCTTCTGACAGCCACTGATGCTTTGAGCTTCAAGGGCAGCCATTTTAAGAGCAGCAATGTGTGCCGAGGTGTTCAGGCAGAGCGTAACATGGACTCGCAGATCTGATCCTCTCGCTGCCACTGGAGAGCAGCTGACAGAAATCTATCTAGCAGATGTAACGCACCCAAAACCTTCAGCTTGCACAGCTCAGCAGAACCGCAGGGAAAAACCCTGCTCTCGTGCCAGCCTGAGCTCAGCATGGCATATTTTCAACATCTTGGGATTTGAAAAAGACATATCGCATTCTACATTCGGCACCCAAACTGATTTGCAGTAGGTGTGAGACAGGAGAAGACAAAAACACTCAACCTGTTAGCCATCAATCCCTCTTTCTGATCACTGATCTGAGCTTAAACGGTTGTGGGTCAACATGAATGCTCTGGGATGGAAACCTACGGCTGGTCTTTTTAAAGAGACACTCAGCAAATTATTCCTGCATCTCAAACAGTAGAGAGCAGCGCTTGCAACATCAATCAAGGTCATGGGTTCGATTCCCAGGGAAAGTAAGAAGTGATTAGAATGTCAATGTGTTTCTTGAATGCAACGATAAAAGCATGAATGTGAATGAAAGCTTCAAAATGTTAGTTTATTTTATGAAATAATTTGGCCAATAAAATTGCTCAAAAATCGTTTCAAATTCACAAATATGGAGCCGCTTCAAAACACTGAATTGAGCATTTGAGTTTTCGATTGATGGCTAACGTGTGATAATGATGGAGAAAACGAAACGTCTCCAAGATGCTGCAACAAACTCCCTGAAAACTCCTCAAAACGATGCACAGGTGCACCTGAGACGGAGCGAAGGATGAACAAACCAAAGTTTGATTTCATTCAGATAGCAGATCTTACTTTACGGCGGTTTCTAGAACCATGGAGAAGTTTCCCACTGTTCTTTGACTTTGGCAAAGAACCACAAGCATCGAGAATCGAACGTATGGTCTCAGAATATGTTCCAAGCTTTCCTATCGCTCAACTACAGTATTGGTGCTTGCAACATCAAGGTCATGGGTTCGATTCCCAGGGAAAGCAAGAACTGATTAGAATGTCAATGTGTTTCTTGAATGCGATGATAAAAGCAGATGATAAATGCATTGCTTTCCATTCGTGAACATGAACTAGACGGGCGTTTTTGACTCTTGCACTTGCTCACGATTGACAAAACGTTCAAGTTAAAAGGGAAACACTTTATTCTTTAAACATTCCACTAACTAGAAGTCGCTTTGCAAATACATGTCAAGTTTTTCTACTGACCCTAACTTTACAATCACTAATACTCTAATGAGAGTTGACATGTAGTTGCAAAGTTACTTATAGTCAGTATAATGTCTAAAAGAAGTTCAACATTTACATTACATTCATGCATTTATCAGACGCTTTTATCATCGCATTTAAGAAACACATTGACATTCTAATCAGTTCTTGCTTTCCCTGGGAATCAAACCCATGACCTTGATGTTGCAAGCGCCACTCTCTACTGATTGAGCTACATTTAAAAACCCATCTTTTTCCCACTCAATGTACAGAATAAGCTGACGAAAACAGATGTTTTTCCAGTACTCCAGTATCGGTTGCACGAGTTAATGTCATTAAGCTATGCAACTTCTAACCAAATTGGTTGCATGACCAGTTGGATTTAGCATCTTGAATTTTTTTTAATGAAAAAACACGCGTGTGAAGACAATTCTTGGTCGATATGAACCCAAACCGGTTTCCTCAAGACTGACAAGTCTCAGCTGGTTAACTGGTTGATTCTGAACATGTGCAGCTTCAAACTCCCAGAGACAGAAGGACTCTCATGTCCTCAGAACAAGCTTAGAGGAACTGAAGCTTCACAAGGGGGTCCAAAAATGCAAAGCATGCCTGGACTTCCCTCTTTCAGAGCTCGGAAAACATCTGCAGCCCCGGGGTAAGAGCGAAGACGACGAGCGAGCGCCTGAACACATGGGAAAACTGGAAGCGACGACCCGAGAACTTTCTATCCCAACGTAAACGTCCAAAGTCTACTGACGGTTGTTAATCACCAGCCGGCTCTATACGGCTGCCCCTCACAGAATAAGCCAACATTAAGCTGATTAGAAGTACAGGGGTTTTGTCCTTAACCGCCGGTCCACCGTCTCACACAACAGACAGAGAGAGAGAGAGACAGATCTCTCGTTCATTATTCTGTTTCACCAGATATAATCAGCTCTCATGGACGAATAATGACACACACCGACTAACAACATTTTGAGCACAATTACACATTAAACCAAACAGACAGAATCCAGCATTAATATTTACCCGGATTATTACAAATAGATACAAATGATGTGGTTGCTTGAGGACTTATTAATTGCTCAATGATTTCTTTCATGACTCAGGCAACATATGGGAACTTCATTGAAGTATCATCTTCGTCTCAGATGTTTCCCTCAGGATTCACTCATGCTTAATAAAGCTTTATTAAACAATAAAGCTAAATTTATTTGATCAAATATAAAATAAATTAATTACACTATACTAAATAAACAGCTGTTTTACACTGATATAATATTACACTGTTTTACTGTATTTATCATCTAATAAATTCAGCTTTAATCACAGGAATAAATGACACTTTACTATATATTCACATAGAAAACAGCTGTTTTACACTGATATAATATTACACTGTTTTACTGTATTTATCATCTAATAAATTCAGCTTTAATCACAGGAATAAATGACACTTTACTATATATTCACATAGAAAACAGCTGTTTTACACTGATATAATATTACACTGTTTTACTGTATTTATCATCTAATAAATTCAGCTTTAATCACAGGAATAAATGACACTTTACTATATATTCACATAGAAAACAGCTGTTTTACACTGATATAATATTACACTGTTTTACTGTATTTATCATCTAATAAATTCAGCTTTAATCACAGGAATAAATGACACTTTACTATATATTCACATAGAAAACAGCTGTTTTACACTGATATAATATTACACTGTTTTACTGTATTTATCATCTAATAAATTCAGCTTTAATCACAGGAATAAATGACACTTTACTATATATTCACATAGAAAACAGCTGTTTTACACTGATATAATATTACACTGTATTTATGATCAAATAATGTCTTATGTCAAACACTTTGCTAATCAAAAGCTTGAATAATTATGATTTAGGAAACACGATTTGAGATTCTCTCTCATAGGGTTAGTGACTCTTAAGTCGGCACACGCCACGTTTCTGGTCTTTCCCCAGCCTGAAGATTCAGGAACTGAAGATCAGGTTCTTTCACTTCACATCCGTGCAGACGGGTGGAACGGGATCTTCAGTTTGTGGTCTGGACGCATGTGTGCCGATCGCTGTTATATAAGCTTGTGGAGCACATTATGTAAAACACACGACAGGGTCGATGGACAGATTCCTGCCGTCAGGAAGAGTCACCAGAGACGTCAACGGCACTGCCGCTTCCAGACCCGGTTAACACTCACATAAAACTAGATCAATATTAGAACTAGTATTTAACTATGAAGCGATGAGGAATATTAGTAAACCTGTTCTCCTCAATCTGGCGTTTAAGAGATCACCAGAAAGCTCAGATTCTTTCATTTCAGTGAGACAAACAATAAATCGAAGACTCTTCCTTGTTTGCATTCAGTGAAAAACATGAGAGAAATGATTTTTACTGTATTCAACTCCACTTCATGTCTTTCCAAACCTGCAAGACATCCCTTTCTTGAAGGTGAGCATTAAAGAGGTAGCACAGAACGTCAACGGTTGTGGTTCATGAATGTGTTTTAATGCAGAACTGAAAGCACTTTTAAAAAATGAAGGTGAAAAAAAAGTTATAGAAGTTTAAGTTTGCTCTAAAGCTAAAAAAATATTTTACACAAAACATATTTTACAAAATACTTGATAAAAAAATGGCTATAAAATCTTAGCTGTAAGTGTAACATTGTGATCCAAATTTGAAACGGAGACTAAAAGGCTTTAACGTCGCGGTTTCATGGAAACGCAATGTACAATTTCACAATTATTTTCACATTGAGTGTTTAATCAAACCTAATTTATGATGATAATTTATGGATCTATATAGATCTCTACGGTTCTTGACTTTATGCACTTTATGGCAAAACAAAGGATCAATGTGGTCTAATATAGAACTCTAGGGTTCTCAATTCAATTAAAAAAAATGTTTTATGCCAAAAAGGTTCAATATGGTTCTATATACAACTCTAGGGTACTTGACTCAATTTTAAAGAATGATTTATGACAAAAAGGTACAAGGAGGTTCTATATAGAACTCTGGGGTTCTCGATTCAATTTTAAAGAACAATTTTTACGCCAAAAAGGTTCAATATGGTTCTATATACATCTCTAGGGTTCTCGATTCAATTTTAAAGAACGTTTTATGCCAAAAAGGTTCAAGGAGGTTCTATATACAACTCTAGGGTTCTTGACTCAATTTTAAAGAACGATTTATGACAAAAAGGTACAAGGAGGTTCTATATAGAACTCTAGGGTTCTTGACTCAATTTTAAAGAACGATTTATGACAAAAAGGTACAAGGAGGTTCTATATAGAACTCTGGGGTTCTCAATTCAATTTTAAAGAACGTTTTATACCAAAAACGTTCAAGGAGGTTCTATATAGAACTCTGGGGTTCTCGATTAAATAAAAAAAAGGCTTTATGCCAAAAGGTTCTATATAAGGAGAAACATCGTAAATTAATGTTTAACAGGTTTTTTAGATTTTATGTTACCAAGTATATTAAAAAAATGAATTGAAACAAAAGTTAAATAAAGCTAAAGAATAAAGGAAACTCTAAAAGGTTCTATATATGAAGCGCATGACGGAAGCCTTTTCTTCTTAGATCATAGTTCTTCTCCACTAATGTCACATGCTGACCCGCTTCCTGAAGAAGACTTCCTGAAGCATGCTTTGAGAGTTATTTCGGGTGGAATTGGGAACGGTGCCCTCAAGGTTACGCAAGCGACCAAAATAACCCTTGACTGAGGGTTTGAACAAACCTACCAGCCTTCTGAAGCTCTCTGTCTGCTGATGGAGTCACACAAAGCTCGAGATCATGAGAGGCCAGCCGAGAAGAGGAAATGCAGCGGGACATTCGGTTTCATACGTGCCGAGCCAAAAAAACACATCTCAAACACATGTTCTCCATTATAGAGGAGAAGCTGAGCTCTGCAAACTCCTAGTTCCTCAAAGCAGCAGGTCATGCACTGTCTGTCAAATGAGGAAGTCTCAGATGATTCTCATGATAAAGCTCAGTTTGCACTAAAGATCTGCCAGATGAGATCAGAGAAACAAACAGACCCTAAGCCCTCAAACGCAACGACACTATCACAGCTAGTTCCTGTTCTCACTGGAGTTTCCAGATAAACTGGATCGAGAAAATGCCAGTGACACATACTGGTGTCTCCAACCGTTTCCAACATCAAGTCTAGCTTTTTAACACTATATTTATCATACAGATCAACACACTTTCTAAATCATGAAACCTGATAAAAACTTAAGACTATCTCAAAAGTGGCATTCCTAACATCAATTACAATAATATGTAATGTTTTCCAAGAAAAAAAAATAAAAAAAGACATAAGTGCATTTATTAGCGACTAAAATTGTAAAATAGATCCGCGTTTGGATGAACATCGATTATGCTTAAATAATAAAGGAAAGCAGGAGTCGTCGATTAATCCTCATAACACAATACATGAAATGCAATGTTTTCTAACAGATGCAAAGAACCTAATATCCCATTCAAGATCACAAACATCCCGTACGAGCACTTCTCATAACGCTGACTATATTTCCCCACATTCGTGTCAACAGATGCGAGATCTTCTGGAGTGATGTGCTCATAATCTTCTTCCTCCATCCAAATCACTGGCTTTATGTTTCAAAGCAAATCCCTTCCAGGAAGCATATGGCAGCAGAAATAGGTCAGCCATTAACAAACCTACATGGAGCTTCTGAGACGCATCCAACACAAGCCGTTCCCAAGAGTGGATTTAAGACCCGCTAACCTCCTCTGCAAAAAACACCAGTATTATTCTTGCTCTTAACTGGCCACGAAAAACAGAAAGAGTGTCACAACGAAAGTCTTACGGTTTTCCCCCTGAAACACACTATCCTTCATAAACGCACAGTAAGACTAGACTGATAAATCAAGCTAGAGTTCTGATGATCCTGAAACATCTCAAACAAGAAGTTGATACTAAGCAGATCATTTAGTTTCTCAATGAATCAGTGTTTTGAAAACAAACTGACTCAGAGAATGATTCAATGACACATAGACAGTTGCTTAACTCCTAAATGAATCCGTTGACGAGATTAATCAGTGAGTCACTCAAAGACACTCAGTTGCTTAACTCCTAAACGAATCAGTGTTTTGAATGAATCGTTGACGGGATGATTCAGTGAGTCACTCAAAGACACTCAGTTGTTTAACTCCTAAATGAATCAGTGTTTTGAACGAATCGGTTGACGGGATGATTCAGTGAGTCACTCAAAGACACTCAGTTTTTTAACTCCTAAACGAATCAGTGTTTTGAACGAATCGGTTGACGGGATGATTCAGTGAGTCACTCAAAGACACTCAGTTTTTTAACTCCTAAACGAATCAGTGATTTGAACGAATCGGTTGACGGGATGATTCAGTGAGTCACTCAAAGACACTCAGTTGCTTAACTCCTAAATGAATCAGTGTTTTGAACGAATCAGTTTACTGTCACTGAAAGAGTCACTGAATCCTCGATAAGATTCACACAATTACACAATTCACTACAATTATATGCTCTAGTATAAAAATCTCTATGCCATAAAACAAATGTTTTTATGAGGACTTTGTACGACCTTATCCAATGCTCTCGAGATGATCGTAAAAAAACAGACACACATCTCAAACGGATGCGAGTTAAAACAACCAACCGCCTCATTGCTCTGGAACACACCAGAGATTTTATTGTTCACAACATGTTTTACACCTTGGGTGCTAATGTGTAAAGAGTCCCAAACTCTTTTGTTTTAGAGTTTCATACAACAAGGTTAAAAAATGCTTTAATTCTCTCATAATATCCACTGCAGCATCAGCTCTTTCTTTCAGCGTCTGAAACGCTTCGTTCGTAGATTCAGTCTCTCTAAGCCCCGCCCCTCTGAGAGCTGCTCTGCTCTGATTGGTCAGAACCCAAGTGCTCATTATCATATGTGATTTTCAGCTCTTGATTGGCAGATATGAACAGTAATGATGGTGTGTGTTTTACTGTATCAATCAGAAACAACACACTCTTCCAGCCTCACACACAACCACAGGGATTGAGGGCGGAGCCAACAGACGCCAATCAGCACCAGAGGCGGGACTTATGCTAATGAGTTACAAACCTGCATAGTGTGAGGTTGAATTACTGACGACTTTTGGGAGACAAAAGGTATTGTTCTTGTTGAAGTGTTCAGGTTTTTCAGGAAACGTTGGGAAACAGCATTAATAATTCCACATTATTACCGTCCATACAAAGATCTAACGTAAAAATCAGTGTCATGAAGAGAAGCTGATCTACAACATTCACAGATGTCTAAAAAAGGAGGAAATTCCCTAGTTCAATGATCAAAACATCAATGAAATCCTATTTATGAATTAAAAAAATGGGAACAATACATGCAAATGTTTTTATTTTATTGTTGTGGGTTATAAAAAAATCCTGATTATGGTGATGTTTGCGGGTCAAACTGACCCTACCCTGGAGTTAATAATATTCAGCAGATCCCAGGAGTGTTCCCAGAAAGCCTCTGGTCAGACGTGACCACAGAAACACAGTGATCTTCATCTGCTGCAGAAAGAGCTGCGGTTGAGGAGTCACATCGCTCCAGCGCTCCTGACTGAATTATCTCCTGCATCAGCGCTAGCGACTCCATTTCACTCCAGCGTCAAGGCAACTGCTGACACTGGTCATCCACCATTTTGTGCTCCTCAAGGCAACGGCGGCAGATCTTCCTGACTCTTCAAACCCTGCTGGCCTGCTCACGAGGGACAGACACGTGCGTGCGCTCACACACGAGAGCAAAGGCCTCCGCCAGCGAAAGCAAAACTAACACCATCCTCTCCAGGCCCATCATTCATCACAGATGACATCTCTACCATGCCACCGCAAGAATCCGTTATCTCCTGAAACAAACGTCTCAAACTGTGTCTGCAACCGAGAGTTACAACTCTAATATGACTCTGCTTTCACAACTTGGGTCTGTTAATTTTAGGTACTGAAATGAGCCTCTGGAGCAACACTTGAGCAATCAAACATCAACTCCACAACACAATTCAAACAGTAGAAAAACTGCATTTTCACTCAGAAATTTCACAAATAAGCACCTGAAGTTAAGCAGAAAGACTGAACAGTATATTCTTGAAAACGTCCTCATATTTTTCAGAGCGTTTGATGATTCACACACATGCGAGACTGATATCAGATCAAATAAATGTCTTGCAATTAAAAATGCTCCTCTACACTTATAACCCAAGTCTAAGACACAATCTCAGCTCTGCATTATTGAAAAAGACATAGTTCATCCTTCCTGAGCTCCACTAATTGCCGGCCGCAGGCGTGGGAACGTTTTATCTAATGATGATGGATGAAACTCGTGGAGATCCTCCACTCAACAAGGTCATGCTTTCCACAAGCCCTTCAATCTGATCGCTGAAGAAACGTGCAGATCGGTCATTTACAGCTTATTCTTCACCTAAGAAAATAACTCATCATTTACTCATCTGCATATTCAAACATGGACCACCGTGATTGGCTACGAGAAACACATCTACCAATAGCATGACGCATTATTTGTCCTCAACGAATGAGATTTGAGAGCGATCATGGAGAAGAATATCACATTCAAACATTTATGCATCACTTTATTCTGCCAAACACAAAATCAGATATTCTGAAGAACTGTTTTTGAACAACTGAACAACCGAAGCACCGCAACATTTTAGAAGAGATCTCTTCTTTCGTCTTTTGTGTGAAAGTCATACAGGTTTGAAAGACAACGATGAGTAAATTATAACAATACTTCAATCATCTCAAAACCACAATCTCCAAAACAAATAGAGACTAACGGTTGGTATTGGTGTGCTACACTGCACTATAGCATACTACACTACACAACACTACACTGTATTTTACTGCACTACACTATATTACAGTATTATACTTCACAACACCTCACCACACTACACCGCATTGCACTATACTTTGCTATACTGCTCTACACTATATTACAGTACACTCTACTACATCTCACTACACCATACTATATTACAGTACACTACACTTCACTGCAATACACAATACTTTACTCTACAACACTATATACTACACTACACCTCACTGCATATACTCCATTACACTATACTACAGTATACTTCACTACAATATATTACAGTACACTACAATATATTCCATCACACCATATACTATACCATATACCATCACACCATATACTATACACACCACCACTATACTCCACTACACCATACTCCATTACACCATACTCCATTACACTATACTCCATTACACTATACTCCATTACACCATACTCCATTACACTATACTCCACTACACCATACTCCATTACACCATACTCCATTACACCATACTCCACTACACCATACTCCATTACACCATACTCCACTACACCATACTCCACTACACCATACTCCACTACACCATACTCCACTACACTATACTCCACTACACCATACTCCACTACACCATACTCCATTACACCATACTCCACTACACCATACTCCACTACACCATACTCCACTACACCATACTCCATTACACCATACTCCATTACACCATACTCCATTACACCATACTCCATTACACCATACTCCACTACACCATACTCCACTACACCATACTCCACTACACCATACTCCATTACACCATACTCCATTACACTATACTCCACTACACCATACTCCATTACACCATACTCCATTACACCATACTCCATTACACCATACTCCATTACACCATACTCCATTACAACATACTCCACTACACTATACTCCACTACACCATACTCCATTACACCATACTCCATTACACCATACTCCATTACACCATACTCCATTACACCATACTCCATTACACCATACTCCATTACACCATACTCCATTACAACATACTCCATTACAACATACTCCACTACACTATACTCCACTACACTATACTCCACTACACCATACTCCATTACACCATACTCCATTACACCATACTCCATTACACCATACTCCATTACACCATACTCCATTACACTATACTCCATTACACTATACTCCACTACACTATACTCCACTACACTATACTCCACTACACTATACTCCATTACACTATACTCCACTACACTATACTCCACTACACTATACTCCATTACAATATACTCCACTACACCATACTCCATTACAATATACTCCACTCCACTATACTCCATTACACCATACTCCATTACACTATACTCCATTACAACATACTCCACTACACTATACTCCACTACACTATACTCCACTACACCATACTCCACTACACCATACTCCACTACACCATACTCCATTACACCATACTCCATTACACCATACTCCATTACACCATACTCCATTACACTATACTCCACTACACTATACTCCACTACACTATACTCCATTACACTATACTCCATTACACTATACTCCACTACACTATACTCCACTACACTATACTCCATTACAATATACTCCACTACACCATACTCCATTACACCATACTCCATTACACCATACTCCATTACACTATACTCCATTACACTATACTCCATTACAATATACTCCACTACACCATACTCCACTACACCATACTCCATTACACCATACTCCATTACACCATACTCCATTACACCATACTCCATTACACCATACTCCATTACACCATACTCCATTACAATATACTCCACTCCACTATACTCCATTACATTATATTACAGTGCACTATACTACACTATAGTCCATTACACTACACACCATTAAACAATACTGCACTACACAATACTACACTATACTTCATCACACCATACTACACTCCATTAAACAATACTACACTATACTCCGTTACACCATACTACACTCCATTACACAATACTACACTATACTCCATTACACTATATTACAGTGCATTATACTCCATTACACTACACTCCATTAAACAATACTGCACTACACAATACTCCATTACAATATACTGCACTACACTATATTACACTATACTACACTGCATTACACAATACTCCATCGCACTACACTATATTACGGTACACTGCACTGCACAAATTCTGAGATCAAGAGGGCAAGATGTTACAAATGGTCATTAAAAAAAAATCACGCAACACCATCCAATGAGGCCATCAGAGCTTTGGGAGCGACTGTAAGAAGAAAAGAATGAAACGCTCCGGACCAAAACATTGGAAAATAACCAGGAAGCTTTTTCCCTCAGGAAACCTTCAGTTCCAATTCCGCTGTTCTCTTTCTGTCTTTGGCCTGATTCTGGCAGTTTTCTCAAGCCAATGAGTGTTTCCATCAAACCGCATAGAACATCAAAGTATGAAGAAGCGCTCGACCAAAGACCAGAGAAATGGCCCTGTTTGGACCACAGGATCTCCTCACCACAGATCTATCCTCAGCTGAAGAAGACAAGTATCAGCAGATACCCTTTTGACTAAACATCAAGAACTTAAGAAACGTCCACTTACTTCACTTGAGATACTACAACACAACATCCTTCTACCTAGCCGTACTGCATGAGGTCAAAGGTTATGAGTTCACTCAGGGAACTCCTGTCCACAAAGAACAGTTTACAGCAAATAAACGTTATTTTACACAAGCATTATTAAACGTCACTACTTTCAACAGCCATAATTAGACAATTAAATGCACTTCAGAACAAATTGTGAATAAACTATTTACCATCGTGTTTCAGCATGATCTGTGATTCACACACAACTGAGAACATTTACAGACAATATTTAATAAGAACTTATTAAAAACGCCAGCTCATAAGCGCCATTTGAGAACTTTCATATTCATTACACTTTACTATATATTCACATAGAAAACAGCTGTTTTACACTGATATAATATTACACTGTTTTACTGTATTTATCATCTAATAAATTCAGCTTTAATCACAGGAATAAATGACACTTTACTATATATTCACACAGAAAACAGCTGTTTTACACTGATATAATATTACACTGTTTTACTGTATTTATCATCTAATAAATTCAGCTTTAATCACAGGAATAAATGACACTTTACTATATATTCACATAGAAAACAGCTGTTTTACACTGATATAATATTACACTGTTTTACTGTATTTAACATCTAATAAATTCAGCTTTAATCACTGGAATAAATGACACTTTACTATATATTCACATAGAAAACTGCTGTTTTACACTGATATAATATTACACTGTTTTACTGTATTTATCATCTAATAAATTCAGCTTTAATCACTGGAATAAATGACACTTTACTATATATTCACACAGAAAACAGCTGTTTTACACTGATATAATATTACACTGTTTTACTGTATTTATCATCTAATAAATTCAACTTTAATCACAGGAATAAATGACACTTTATTATATATTCACACAGAAAACAGCTGTTTTACACTGATATAATATTACACTGTTTTACTGTATTTATCATCTAATAAATTCAGCTTTAATCACAGGAATAAATGACACTTTACTATATATTCACATAGAAAACAGCTGTTTTACACTGATATAATATTACACTGTTTTACTGTATTTATCATCTAATAAATTCAGCTTTAATCACAGGAATAAATGACACTTTACTATATATTCACATAGAAAACAGCTGTTTTACACTGATATAATATTACACCGTTTTACTGTATTTATCATCTAATAAATTCAGCTTTAATCACAGGAATAAATGACACTTTACTATATATTCACATAGAAAACAGCTGTTTTACACTGATATAATATTACACTGTTTTACTGTATTTATCATCTAATAAATTCAGCTTTAATCACTGGAATAAATGACACTTTACTATATATTCACATAGAAAACAGCTGTTTTACACTGATATAATATTACACTGTTTTACTGTATTTATCATCTAATAAATTCAGCTTTAATCACAGGAATAAATGACACTTTACTATATATTCACATAGAAAACAGCTGTTTTACACTGATATAATATTACACTGTTTTACTGTATTTATCATCTAATAAATTCAGCTTTAATCACAGGAATAAATGACACTTTACTATATATTCACACAGAAAACAGCTGTTTTACACTGATATAATATTACACTGTTTTACTGTTTTTATCATGAAATAAAAGCAACTTTGATGAGAAGAAGATCTTTCGGTAACATTTAAATAATCTTACCGACCCAAACGTTTGACTGGTATCTCAGACTGATAACTTCACATTTTGACAGTAAATCTTCCATCCGTGACGCTGGAATCCATCGGTCACCACAGCTCTACAAGCACACAAACCTTTGTCATGTGTTTGTGTTGTAAATGTGAGTGCAGGAAGTGGAGGAAGAGTACAGGAAGAACCAGTTACGAACCCATTCACTAACCAGAAGGACTGGAAACATAACAGACCGTTGATGATTCTGCACACATCATGCTGCTCAATGCCAACAACAATATCTGAAGAGCTGGTGTTTCAGCACACAAACACCAACCGAGATGTAAATAAACCCTCAAAAATATGAATAAAGGCTTATTTTCTCAGCACACCTGCTCAACATACACACACAATGCATGTATTATTGATTGAGGACGCTGCTGATAGATTTGTTAATCATTCAAGTGTTTAATCGCAGGAACTCATGCATGGAGTTCAACACGAAACACGAAGCTTTTCGTCTAAAGAGAGCAGAAACTGCAAGGAAGTGAAGGCTGAGCGTTCCTGCTAGACGTCGACATGAACCGTGATCGTGGATTTCCAACAGACAGACTCTATAAATAGCAACACAACATGCCAACGTCCCGCGTTCACATTCACACGCTTCCCTCTCTCTCTCTCTTCCACGGCAGAAACACGAGCGCTCCGTTAATATTAACTCACCGACGAGAGCTTCCTTCCTTCCAGCTTCTTCAATATTTAATCAGACTTGGACACTGGCACCTTCCAGTTGAGCGGGACAGAGACGAGCGGATCTGCGACAAGACCTCTGCTGTTCGCTCTCAAAGGACGCCTTGTCCTGCCTCTGCACTCGCCTCTATCGGGACAGAACCGGCTAAAGAACGCGGCTGTGTCCAGACATCTGCAAACGCTGGACCATCAGACGGAGAACAACAAGAGCTCGCCGTACACACAGTATAACGCAACACTGATCAATCTCGTGAGGATTTATGATCAACTAACATTTAGGATTATCAGCAATGTTGAAATCAGCTCATATTTGTGTGGAAATAGTGATTTCTATGGATTTTTTGATGAATAGAAAGTTCAAAAGAGCAGCATTTATTTGAAACTGAATAATTTGTAACATTATAAACGTCACTTTTAAAGGAATTGATGCATCCTCGATTGATAAAAGTTTACACACACACACACACAAAATCACCCCAAACCTTTGTATCATAGATTTCAACACTGACAATACTATATATTCACATAGAAAACAGCTGTTATTATACACTGATATAATATTACACTGTTTTACTGTATTTATCATCTAATAAATTCAGCTTTAATCACAGGAATAAATGACACTTTACTATATATTCACATAGAAAACAGCTGTTTTACACTGATATAATATTACACTGTTTTACTGTATTTATCATCTAATAAATTCAGCTTTAATCACAGGAATAAATGACACTTTACTATATATTCACATAGAAAACAGCTGTTTTACACTGATATAATATTACACTGTTTTACTGTATTTATCATCTAATAAATTCAGCTTTAATCACAGGAATAAATGACTCTTTACTATATATTCACATAGAAAACAGCTGTTTTACACTGATATAATATTACACTGTTTTACTGTATTTATCATCTAATAAATTCAGCTTTAATGATCAGAAGAGACTTTCAGAAAGATTTAAAAAAATCTTAACTTATTATTATATTATTAATAAACATTTTGATTATATTTCACATAATATATTCATTTAAATAATATATCAGCGGCCCACTGATGTAAAACTACTAATAAGTTAGAGACCATGTGTAGGACGGACGGGTCTAACGAGAGAGAGAGAGAGAGAGAGAGACAGACAGAGAGAGAGAGAGCGAGACAGAGAGCGAGAGAGCGCGAGAGAGAGAGAGAGAGAGAGCGAGACAGAGAGAGAGAGAGCGAGACAGAGAGAGAGAGAGCGAGACAGAGAGCGAGAGAGCGCGAGAGAGAGAGAGAGAGAGAGCGAGAGAGAGAGAGAGAGAGATCAGATGTGATCTGTGGTTCTTCTGGATTCGTCAGAGGAACATGAATCTGATCAGGAGTTTCTGCAGGAACTGGATCATCATCTGAGGCCAATAACTAGATGACGAGAATCCAATTAAACTAACAACACACTAATCTATAATCAAACACTCAAAGCAACGAACTGAGCAAAGCGAGGTTATGTAAAGCAGTGCTCTTCACTCCAGGCTCTGCTCCTGACGTCCAGCACAACGTTACGCAACAGCTTCGTGAGACGGTGCATCGCGGCAAGAAAGCGTCCGCTGGAGCATTTCAATCGGCTTTTGTGCGTCTGCCGGAGGAGCGGCTCCAAACTCCAGCTCTTCTGAGAGCGGCCGTCTCCTCCGGCAGATGAAAGGTCCATTTTGTGGCTCAGATCAGTCGACCATCAAAATGGAAGCCCTTCAGCGCCTCTTAAAACAGTGTGCAGGAGAGCGTCCGGAGCCGCGTCACACACTCACACACTCCAGCAGAACATCTGAGCGGACGTGACGTCACAACCAACGCTTCATCAACACACAATCCTCACAACACAACACACAACACACCTTGATGTTAATCTGACAACAAAACAACGTCCCTCAAAATAAAACCAAGATGAAGGAACTAACAGTAGCATTATTGTAATTTTCATTATATTGTTTTACTTAAACAGTAAATTTCTTTATTTAAGGATTAGGGTTCATTTTTTGTAAATATAAACATGATAAAATTAGTTTTTGGGCCCTAAATATCAAACATTAAAACCATCAACAACCAACACAATAGTTTTACTTTTATCAGCTGTTTTTATCGTCGCATTCAAGAAACACATTGACATTCTAATCAGTTCTTGTTTTCCCTGGGAATCGAACCCATGACCTTGATGTTGCAAGCGCTGCTCTCTACTGTTACACACACAGGAAAGCTGACACTTTCTACACGTCCACTAGCTCTCATTAAAGGATTAATTTAGATTATTAGTTGACATGGAGATGCAAAGTAACTGATCGTCAAAATAAAGTGTTACTGAAAAACCAAGTTCTCAACATTTAATGGAGTGATTTAAACGAGTGCTTTGGTTCAGAACGTGTAGTTTATTGCTTACATTCACTTCATCTGATCTAACAGCGCTTCAATCGCTCACCGTTTGGATGAAAACACTGCTCATGATCTAACAGTGCTTGCAACATCAAGGTCATGGGTTCGATTCCCAGGGAAAGCAAGAACTGATTAGAATGTCAATGTGTTTCTTGAATGCGATGATAAAAGCGTCTCATAAATGCACGAGTGTGAATGTAAATAATCAGCAGTTAGTGGCAGCAAACGGAGAAACATCTCAAATATCAGCTGATACACTGGTTTTGTGTGAATGTTTCATACGGCAATAAAGCGTTGCATCATCCAGAGATGAACATGTTCTGGAGAAAACAGGTTTCATACGAGCTGCGTTTCCCAGAGCAAAGCAGTCAACAGGTTCGACCATGACTGGGACGGAGAACTTCAACTGGTTTATCATTAAAAACAGATGCGATGGCTTTGTGTGCATTCACTGGTTCTGTGTGTTCAACATGACAAAGAGAGGATCGTAAAACACGCATGAACGGATCAGACGCACATAATCCAGATCATCTACTCAAGATACTACAGCTCTACATGACAAAGACCGAGTGCCGGAAAACCAAGCTGAAGTTTGGGAGCGTTTGAGGCTGGATCTCCATGAGAAGTGGGTCAGCGCGAGCTGGAACCGTGAGCCGTGCGCTCAACAGTTGCATAAGACGGCTTTTAGCTTTTCCAGGTCAGACGCTCGACCAGATCAGAGTCATTACTGTGAAACCACGGGAAATATTCCCCACAAAACCCAGAGGCTGATAGAAACGACCAGCCGGATGAGCCAGAACGAGCAAATCCATCAAAACACTGGAGTGAAACGAGTGGAATATTACAAAGAGCGTGCGAGAACCCTCAGAGACTCAAAAACAGCCCGTAACCTTCATGAGAGAGAACCTGTTTGCCCTGACATGGGAGACGTGCCACCATTTTGAGTTCCTCTGGCCTGCGTCTGTCGCATTGAGTGTGTGTGTGTGTGTGTGTGTGTGAGGCGCGCTGTCTTTGTCAGCGGGATTTCACAGTGGCCAGAGCGATTGCAGAAGGACACACACACACACACACACACCAAAACGCTCTGATGGTGTGCAATCATCTTCATCATGTCACAATCATACATGCATTAAACAAGTGCACAAATCCTCACTCTCGCTTCTCAGAGAAGCTTCACGAATGGCCCAAACCAGCGTTTAAGCAGAAAGTTGATTATGAACGCGTTCATAAGTTGAGCTCGCGCGGCTCCTCGGAGAGATGCATGAGTTCACGCACGAGACGCAGGAACTCTGGAGGAGCGTCTGTAGGCCAGCATTAAACCCGCTAAAGTCCTCCCGAAGCTCCTGATAAACCGCGTTTAAAACTATCGCGCGCGGCTCGCGCTAACAGAAGTGCAAAGAAGCGTGAAATGTGTCACCCAACGCCTCGCGCGCGCGCCCGCGACGCGTCCGGGTCCATGCAGTGGCCGGCAGGAGAAAGTCAACCTTTGTTCTCCAGCGAGACTCCATTTTCTGGAGGAAGCCTCGGTGTCATTGTTACACCTGCGGGCGCGAGCACCTGGAGCGCGAGACGCAACGACCGCGCGGCGTTACATTGTAACAACCCCGTCACGTCACGAGAGCGTGGTGCGCGCGCGTCCGCACGCGTCGCGTCCCTCTCTCTCCCGCTCCCTCTCTCTAATGGACGCGGAGCTCCAAATCCGCGCAATGGCTTCCAGCGTCGCATTTCACGCGCAGCCGAAACGCGTCCCTCAAACGCCCTCGCGACGAAACCCCCGCGCGCGCGAGCAGGTCTGGAGGCGCGCGTCACTCGCGTTCTCCCGGTTCCGTTCCGCGCTTTTCCCAGCTTCTCTCCACGGATCCCGAGCTCGAGCGCGACCGAGAAACCGAATATACTCACGGGCTGATCCTGGATCTCCTGTGAAGTTGCTCCCGGTCTAGAGCAGCAGAATGTTCGCCATCTTCCCTCCTGCTTCTTCTCCTCCTCCTCCTCCTCCTCCTCTTTCTTCTTCTGCTTCTTCTTCTTCTTCTTCTTCAGTACGGCAGCTGCAGATGACCTGAGCTCCGGCTGTCTCTGAATAATGAGCAGCCTCAGAGACAAGGAAGACAATCTGCTAAGCAGGCAACACAAAGAAGTTCTGGAGTCGATCAAGCACCAGAGGGTGCGCAAGAGTTTGCGACGAGACAGTGAGGCAGGAGGAAGGTCCACAGAGCCTCTCATGACTCCAGCGGTAATGGAGCTCAAACATGGAGCCCCTCACGGCGCTTATGACACATTATGATGAGATCGCGTCATTACAACGCTTCGTTATGGCGCGTCATAATATCTCCATCCTGCGTTCATATGTTCTCCGTTCAGAGGAACATTCGCATGCATTTATCAGACGCTTTATCCATCGCGTTCACGAAACGCATTGACATTCTAATCAGTTCTTGCTTTCCCTGTGAGTCGAACCCTTGACCTTGATGTTGCAAGCGCGGCTCTCTACTGTTAGACACACAGGACATCTTTTTAAAAGAAATGATCTGTTTATCACGTTTCATACATGCATTTATCAGATGATTTTATCGTTGCATTCAAGAAACACATTGACATTCTTTCCCTGGGAATCGAACCCATGACCTTGATGTTGCAAGCTTGAGCTACAGAAACCCAGTCGATAAAGGTCTCACATGCACCATGTTATTTTGAGATTAAATAAATTGCGTTTTTCTTGTGTGGTGATTGTTTTTATTTAGACTTCATCTGATAATATTGATATCATGCAAGTTCTGAAGAATAAAAAGTGTTATTTCTTCCGACAAACGCTTCCCGAACAAGAACAAATGATGGGCGGGGCTTGACTGTGCGTGTGGGAAAGTGATTGTTTTCTATTGGTGGATCTGGTGTGGCCCCGCCCTCGCGCCAGTGAACACGTCATCGCGTTATTAAAGGCCAGATACAGTTGTATTAATGTCTCCGTTCGTCTCATAAACATAAACTCATGTGAGCTTTAGGACTCAGTGAGCAGCTGAAGACACAACAGAGTGCATGCTGGGAAGGCTTGTTCTCTCTCGGAGGTTCTCTCTGCGGCCACTCGACACGATGCTTAATTAGATTTTTAGCTGCTCTTAACCACTAATTCATAAATCATAACTCAATAAGCCTGACTGACACAGAACACCAATAAAGCATGACAGAATCATAAATTATTGACACAGAACGTGTTGCTTGCGCTGTTTTACTCCGGATGTCATTAAACATAATGAACGTGTTTATGGGTTTGATTCCCCAGGAATGCATGAATAGATGAAATGTGCATAAATTTAAAATACATAAAGGCATGAAGAATATGTCATTCCTGCATTTATGAGACGCTTTTATCATCGTATTCAAGAAACACATTGACATTCTCATCAGTTCTTGCATTCCCTGGGAATCGAACCCATGACCTTGATGTTGCAAGCACTGCTCTCTACTGATTGAGACACAGGAAATCACAGTTGGCATTTTCTGCATACAGATATAAATAATAAATTAAATAAAAATGCTAATTGTCCAGTGAATTCTTAATTTTTCCCAGAGCTCTCTCTCTCTCTCTCTCTCTTTATATATATACAGCAGGGAAAATAAGTATTGAACACGTCACCATGTTTCTCAGTAAATATATTTCTAAAGGTGCTGCTGACATGAAATTTCACAGGATGTTGGAACAACCCATTCAATCCACACATGCAGAGAAATCAAACCATAGATGTCTGTAAATTAAGTTATGTTTAATAATGTTAAATGACACAGGGAAGAAGTATTGATCACATGAAGAAAGGGAGGCGCAAAAAGACATGGAAAGCCAAGTCATAAACAGCCACGAGCAGGTGCTCCTCGCAAGATTCCTGATCAGAAGTGTTGCTCAAGAGCCAAGGATCGCTCGTGGACGCTTCAGACAGAGCTGGAGTCAGCAGGTACAGTTGATTCAAAGAGATGATAAGCAATGGCCTGTTTGAGCGCTCACCACACACGTCTCCACTGCTGAAGAAAGACACGCGGAAGATCCTTTAAACTTTGCTTGTGAAGCCTGAGAAATACTGGGAGAATATAGTCAGGCCAGATGAGACCAAAACTGAGCTCTTCAGATGCCGTAACACACAGCATGCTTGGAGGAGGAATGGCACTGACATCACCCCAAAAACAGTGAAGTGTGGAGGAGCATCATGCTGTTTTTCAGCATACGCTACTGGCACACTTCATATGACTGGAGGAAGGATGAATGGGAGAATGTACAGAGACGTTCTTGATAAAAATCTGCTGCCGTCTACCAGGATGATGATTTCAGCAGGACAACGCTCCCAAACACACAGCCAACGAAACTCTCAAATGGTGTCAGAGAAAGGAAATAAAGTGCAAAATATTAAATGTGCTTCAGCAAGCGTGATCAATACTTCTTCCCTGTGTCATTTAACATTATTAAACAACCTAGTTTACGGACATCTATGGTTTGATTTCTCTGCATGTGTGGATTGAATGGGTTGTACCAACATCTGCTGAAAATTTCATGTCAACAACACCTTTAGAAATATATTTACTGATAAACATGGTGACGTGTTCAATACTTGTTTTACCCGCTGTATGTGTGTATATACAGTATTACCTCGGTTTACGAGTTTTATTCGTTCCAAGAGCGAGCTCGTAAACCAAAATGCTTGTACACCAAAACAAATTTCCCCATAAGAATGCACTAAAAATCAATTAATTTGTTCCACACGACCACAAATGCCCATTTTAAATTTTTTTTTTGGTTTTACCCTATTAATTACAGTTAAAATTGTAACCATTAAGATCTCATATAAATACTAATTAATAATTGACAATTAAACTCTAAAAATACTTGACAATTTACTGTAATGCACTTCAGGTTTGAGCAGCTTGTGTGGAGGAGAGAGAGGAGGGGGAGGGGGGAGGGAGGAAAGCAAGGATGAAAGCAAATTAGTGAATTTATTATAATAGTGCAGAAAACAAACAAAGTGATAATCCAGAGTGAAAGTCGTGGGACATGGGAGCGGCGAACGAACAAATTCACGGGAGCCACGAGAGAACGATCCCACGGGAGCCGTGAACGAACGAATGCGCGGTAGCAACGAAAGCGGGAGATAGGCAGATGATATTAGAATCAGGTGAGAATCAGTGACCATACACACACACACACACACACACACACATACACACACACACACACACACACACACACACACACTCAGGCAGAACTAGGAGACACTGAATTCATGAACTGTGACAGTTACTGCTTAGAGGTACTGTACGTGTATATTTCACTATGTGAACAATAGCGATCACAATTAATTAATGAAGAATAGGATCATAATAAATCACTTATAAAAGTATCACTGTGGTGAATGATGCAGCCAATGAATGAGTGAAGGGGTTATAAAGGGGTTGGAACCTCCTGACTGTGTTATGAGAGGCTGTCATTAGGATATTTCATGTAAAAATGCGCACAAGGATGCTGAGCGTTAGGACTTTTTCCACACAAAACTGCGCATGGGTGAGGGAAACATTTTCTCATACACCGATACAATGCTCGTACACCGATTTGCTCGTATACCAAGTCGCTCGTAAACTGAGGTATTACTGTATATATAACCTGTATGTGTGAGTGAGTAGTGAATGAATGAGTGAGCGAGTGTGTGTGTGTGAGTGAATCCTATAAACCGCTCTGATTTGTCAGTCACATGATCACCATGACGGAGGTGAATCTATCTGGATTCTCCTGGTTCTTGTCTCCTGTTGAACCCGTCCCACGAGACCCGTCCCCAGCAGGACCATCTGAGGGTCTGACGTGTGTTTGTCTGTTTTTAGCCGCTCTGGAGGAGATCCTGGCAGCGCGCGGCCCGGAGCGGCTGGGTTTTCCCGGTGCAGTCTGTCCTGGTCTCCCAAATTAATCAGATTTACTGCGCCGGCCATATGTCGAGGCAGCGTGTCACAGACCCACCCTGATCCCAGATCAGCTCTGAACGCAGCACACATCTCAACCGCGCACGGATACACACATTCAGAGCTCACGCTCCTCTTCAGGAATAAAGCTTCTTCTGTGGTTATGTTGCACAAAACAGCCTTCCTGCAAACAAAACATCATGAAACTTTATTTCTGAATGTTCAAAACTAATGTTTTTGTTCTGACATTAAAGAAGAAACAGCTTGGAATAAATCAAGGTTCTGTTAATGTTATTGGAGAACGGTTGTTTTCTGTTTCGGTTTAAATTTCATTTTAATGCGTTCCTCGTTAAATCAATCCAGACTGAATCTGAAAACTTCTGAATTTGTATTAATGGATTAAAGCTGGAAAGCGTGTTAAATTGAGCTGTAAGTGCTGCACTTGCTGAGGATTATCAAATGAAAATATTTAATAAAACACTGAGTGTTAAATAAGCCTTTCTTCAGCATATTATTGCAACAACAAAAAGCTCTTCAGAGGTGTAAACAAAACAAATGACACACAAACACACACACACATACCCAGTCAAACACACACACACACACACACACAGACACACACACTAAGTCACTTTTCCATCCATTTGAAATATACCGATTTAACATAAAGAAATAAACTTCTTATGAAGCATAATGAACCGTTCAGATGTCTGTAACACTACTAATAAATTGAGTGTGTTTTAAACACACAATAACCAGGTTTACATTATTTATCATCAATTAATCCATTCTGTTAATTAAATTGAGTAACTAATACGGATTTAATATGTCTTGATCCACAGCTTCATTCGTTTCAACTGAATGTTTAATAAACTGATTTATGCTGATTCTAAGCTATTTGATTAAATTTGTTATGTTTCAATCAAATCCAATAGATGTAAATAATAAACTGTTGTGTTCCTGTTTCACTCGCGTATGACTGACGAACATGAATCCCATAACGATTATCAGTTTAATTATCTTAAAACTGGTGACGATGGAGTTGATATATGCGACTCTAGGTCGTTCTCCCTCAATCTCCGGCAGTGAAGCAGGAAGTGGAAGAGCGTTCGGCAGGAAGTGGAAGAGCCGTGGAAGAGCGTTCGGCAGGAAGTGGAAGTGCGTTCGGCAGGAAGTGGAAGAGCGTTCGGCAGGAAGTGGAAGAGCCGTGGAAGAGCGTTCGGCAGGAAGTGGAAGTGCGTTCGGCAGGAAGTGGAAGAGCGTTCGGCAGGAAGTGGAAGAGCGTTCGGCAGGAAGTGGAAGTGCGTTCGGCAGGAAGTGGAAGAGCGTTCGGCAGGAAGTGGAAGTCTGTTCGGCAGGAAGTGGAAGAGCGTTTGGCAGGAAGTGGAAGTGTGTTCGTCAGGAAGTGGAAGAGCGTTCGTCAGGAAGTGGAAGTCTGTTCGGCAGGAAGTGGAAGAGCGTTCGGCAGGAAGTGGAAGTGCGTTCGGCAGGAAGTGGAAGAGCGTTCGGCAGGAAGTGGAAGTCTGTTCGGCAGGAAGTGGAAGAGCGTTCGGCAGGAAGTGGAAGAGCGTTCGTCAGGAAGTGGAAGTCTGTTCGGCAGGAAGTGGAAGTGCGTTCGGCAGGAAGTGGAAGTGCGTTCGGCAGGAAGTGGAAGAGCGTTCGGCAGGAAGTGGAAGAGCGTTCGGCAGGAAGTGGAAGTGCGTTCGGCAGGAAGTGGAAGTGCGTTCGGCAGGAAGTGGAAGAGCGTTCGTCAGGAAGTGGAAGTCTGTTCGGCAGGAAGGGGAAGAGCGTTCGGCAGGAAGTGGAAGTGCGTTCGGCAGGAAGTGGAAGAGCGTTCGGCAGGAAGTGGAAGAGCCGTGGAAGAGCGTTCGGCAGGAAGTGGAAGAGCGTTCGGCAGGAAGTGGAAGTGCGTTCGGCAGGAAGTGGAAGAGCGTTCGGCAGGAAGTGGAAGAGCGTTCGTCAGGAAGTGGAAGTCTGTTCGGCAGGAAGTGGAAGTGCGTTCGGCAGGAAGTGGAAGTGCGTTCGGCAGGAAGTGGAAGTGCGTTCGGCAGGAAGTGGAAGAGCGTTCGTCAGGAAGTGGAAGTGCGTTCGGCAGGAAGTGGAAGAGCGTTCGGCAGGAAGTGGAAGTCTGTTCGGCAGGAAGTGGAAGTCTGTTCGGCAGGAAGGGGAAGAGCGTTCGGCAGGAAGTGGAAGTGCGTTCGGCAGGAAGTGGAAGAGCGTTCGGCAGGAAGTGGAAGTCTGTTCGGCAGGAAGGGGAAGAGCGTTCGGCAGGAAGTGGAAGTGCGTTCGGCAGGAAGTGGAAGTCTGTTCGGCAGGAAGTGGAAGAGCGTTTGGCAGGAAGTGGAAGTGTGTTCGGCAGGAAGGGGAAGAGCGTTCGGCAGGAAGTGGAAGTGCGTTCGGCAGGAAGGGGAAGAGCGTTCGGCAGGAAGTGGAAGTGCGTTCGGCAGGAAGTGTCCACTGCTGAGGCCAGGCTGACTCTGGAACGATTTCTAAGACATCTCTAAACGTGTGAAAGGCATTTAATGAGGTGCAACTGAGTCCTGCGGGAAACACTACGGTCAGCCATCACCTCACAAGGCCTCTGTCCGTCACACCTGCCCTTTGTGTCCAAATATTTACCTGAAACATGATGCGGTGAAGCCGAGCAGGTAATGAAGATTCAGAGCTCACATGAGACTCAAACATCTCTTATTCTCTTTAATCAGGAGCAGTTTGTGTTATTTTGATCTGTCTCTCAAGGGTTTTGCTTGGAATACAACACTTGCTCACTGCACACCGTCTGCTGCAGAACAAAGAAATAAATGATCTATTTACATGATCTATGTTTATGAACAATGATCTATATATACAGTGGTATACAAGTGTTTGCCCCCGTCCTGGTTTCCTATCTTTTTGCATGTTTGTCACACTTAAATGTTTCAGATCATCAAACTAATTTAAATATTAGTGAAAGATAACACAAGTAAACACAAAATGCAGTTTTTGTATTATTAAGGGAAAATAAAATCCAAACCTGCATGTTCCTGTATGAAAAACCTAATAGCTGGTTTAGCAGCAACAACTGCGATCAAGTGTTTGTGTCACGGTTCTGTCAGGTTCAGTTCAGTTTCTAGTGACAGAACCGTGGACTGCACTTCCTCCTGTGTTGTGTCTCGTTAGTGTCTGCCCCGCCTCCTTGTTTCCCTTAATCATTCCCAGCTGTGTCTCATCACTACCTTCCCTCATGTGTCTTATAAATTCCCTCAGTGTTTGCTGGTGGATCCTTCCCCGCTGAGTCCTCAATTGGTCGCGTCGTTCTGCCTGACCCACCGGCCTTGACTGAGCCCGCCTGGCTCACCCATTCGGCGCCGCCTGACCCGCCGGCATTGCCTGATTCTGCTTGGCTCGCCCCCCCGGCGCCGCCTGAACCGCCAGCCTTGCCAGAACCGGCCTGGCTTGTTCCCCCGGACCCACCCTGGCCCTCCGCCAGGACTCTATTGCTGCCTGAGCCACCCTGGCTCATCCCACCTTTTCCTCCCCCTGGACTCTGTTTTTGATTATAATTTCATGTTGTATTGAGGACTGTTGCATTTTTTTTTTCTTCATAATGCTTGGGGACTTTTCTGAGTTAATTTTTCATGATGTTGTGGACTTTTGTTGTTTTTGCTCCTGTTGGTTTTTCTGTTTGAACTTTTCTCCCTCCCCGTTCCTGATTCCCCATTATTTCTTGAGCTCCCTGTCTTGTATGTGTCATGTGTGGTGGTAATGTTGATTGTGGGTTGTTCATGTAGGAACGCCAGGTGGCGTCCCTTAGAGGGGGGGTAGTGTCACGGTTCTGTCAGGTTCAGTTCAGTTTCTAGTGACAGAACCGTGGCACTGCACTTCCTCCTGTGTTGTGTCTCGTTAGTGTCTGCCCCGCCTCCTTGTTTCCCTTAATCATTCCCAGCTGTGTCTCATCACTACCTTCCCTCATGTGTCTTATAAATTCCCTCAGTGTTTGCTGTCTGGCGTCGCGTCGTTGTCATCCTTCCTTGTTTCCCTGTGATGTGTTTCCTAGTTTCCCTGTGATGAGTTTCCATGGTCATGTTTAAGTTTCTTGTTTTTCCCCATCGTGGGAGTTTCCTTTGTATATGTTAAGTCTTTATTTTGTTAATAAATCCTCCTTTCCCCTGCGATTGAGTCCTCCCTGTATCCAGTCCGTGACAGTTTGCAATAACCTGCCATGAGTCTTTCACAGATGTGGAGGAGTTTTGTCCCACTTATTTTTAATTCTTTGCAGAATTGTTGTAATTCAGACACACTAGAGGGTTTTCCAGCATGAACTGCCTTTATAAGCTTATGCTGCAGTATCTCAATAGGATTCAGGTCAGGACTTTGCCTAGCCATTCAGAGCTGGACTTGCTGGAGTGTTTTGGATTATTGTCCTGCTCCAGAACCCAAGTTCCCTTCAGCTTGAGTCATGAACAGATGGACAGATTCTCCTTCAGGATTGTTTGGTATCAGCAGAATTCATGTTTCCATTTATCACAGCAAATCTTCCAGATCCTGAAGCAGAAAAACAGCTCCAGACTATCACACTACCACCACCATATTTACTGCTGCTATGATGCTCTTTTATGTTACTTTTACAGCAGATCTAATGGGACACACACTCAATCATTCAAACACACACACACTCACAAACACACACACACACACACACTCAGTCAGTCACTTACAGACACACACACAGCACACACACACTCTCTCCCACACACTCAGTCAGTCACACACACACACACACACGCTCATGAACATCTGTCTGTCAGACAAGAAGGAGAGCTGTGCCCATCATCTGACCCGACAGACAGTCGGTATCCCAGCATCCTCTGCGGCTGTGGCTCGAAAACAGGCAGCTTTGAGGAATTTTACTGCAAATGAAAGTTATTATTTCATCTAAATGATGATAATTAGAACGTATGAATATGTAAAGTGTCACTTCCTGTGTGATGCTGTTGAACCCTGAGACGTTACTGCAGACCAGAAATGTGATTTCATAAACTCTGCATGCGGCATATTCAAACATCTGATAAGAATGGATTGATGGTCCTGCGTTAGACGAGCTTTCATCCATCCTGAAGAGAAGATGATTTTCCTGCAAAATGCTGAATCCAACTGCTGAATCAACACAGAGCTACAGATAGTTCATCCATCAGCATCCGCTCCAGATCACACACTCTCACACACACACTCTCACACACACACACACACACACAGACAGAGACAGACACACACTTCTGTAAATACAGAAGAAATACCAAACGAGTGCGCTTGAGAAAGAACGTGTCAGTCTCTGTGTTCTGTAGTTTTAAAGAACCAAGAAACCAGAAGCTCTAATGAAGCATCAAGAACCGTCGGTGATAAAACACACTTAATACTCAGTAATATTATTGATTTAACTCTCTTTTCCAGCACAAATATCTAAACATTCTTAAATCAAGACACATTTACTGGAGAAGAAGCAACATGACTGAAGATATTAATCTAATAATCCTCACAGATGAACGCAAGGGTAAGATCAGCTCGTCTGAATCTTCTGTCTGAACACATTAAACGATGAATCTCAGATCTCAGTTATGAGCGCTGATGAACGTAAACATCCTTAATATCTCACTGCAGCCGGACAAGAACGCAGGGATCATTTTCTTCTCATGGTAAACAGTGACTGAAGCGAGAGACGGAAAGATGAAAACATAGTGGCGGCTGGAGGATCCGTAATGGTTCTTAAAGACGATCCATGATGAAGAATCAACAGGAAGATTAGAGCGAGCCTTCGGGACTGTTTGGGTCTTTTGACGACAGGTGATTTTGCAGAGGGACTCGCGCTTTTGACAATCTGTGAGACGCAAATCAAAAAGAAATTACAAAACCCACAACAAGAGGCTCCTGCTGTGTAATTTGAATGCAATTTAAAATCTTTTCAATGAAAACCACGACTTTGTGCTCAAGGCGTTTTGATGCATTTTGACAGAAAGTGGAAGTGGCCGTCTGTGAAACCAGACGCATCCCAGAATCCTCCTGAAACGTGTGTCTCGGTTGAACAACACGCGTGTGCGTTACAAATCAACACGCAGCTGATATTGATCATTCATACATTTATCAGACGCTTTTATCATCGCATTCAAGAAACACATTGACATTCTAATCAGTTCTTGCTTTCCCTGGGAATCGAACCCATGACCTTGATGTTGCAAGCGCTGCTCTCTACTGATTGAGACACAACTTCCTCATTGAACGTTACTTTTGAATGTTCTCTTAACAAGTAGTAACATCTAAAAAGTGTTAAAAGGGAAAAATCTTCCATGAATGATGTACAATTTATTAGATCTACAGTAACGCCTTGAGATACGAGCATAATACGTTCCAGGACGAGCTCGTAACTCCAGTTGCTCGTATCTCAAATCATTTTTCCCCATAAGAAATAACAGAAAAACAATTAATCCGTTCCGGCCCTCTAAATAACTTCCTTATTAGTGCTAATAACAATGGAAAAACATGTTTTTAATTGCTATAGAGACACACACACACACACACACACACACACACACACTTATAGTACATAAGGATTCCTGTGATATTAAATAAAATGTGTTTTTAATTATGAGTTCTTGACTTTGAGACACACGATACAGAAGCAGCTAATGAAGCAGAAGAAGAACGTTTGTCCCTCCCAGAACGTTCACGAGTGTTCCTGCATTTAAATGACCGCCTTCTTTCTGGATACATCTGAAGAAACATGATTTGACATCGTGACACACGGATCTGACCGTCCTCATCACACAGACGATGAGAAAGAGCTTCAGTCACGGATGGAAAGATCTGATCGTTTGTGTGCGAGAGATGAGAAAAGGACGGATGGCTTTCAGTGCATTTATGAAAGGAAATCTGCATATTTAATGAAGTGCATGTGTTTGCGTGGATCTCAGATCGGTGTGGTGAAGCTCTCGTCTCTCGTCTGAGACCCTGCGGATGAGCAGTGAGGCATCATGGGATTGATGAGGGTTCATAAAGCTCTGCAGAATCCATCCGTTCTCACTGCCACATTCATCACACGTCAACACACACTCGCCTCGCGTCTTCCTGATGCTTTACCAACTCACTTTGAATTCAGACTGCAGTTCCAGTTCAGATTCAGATGTCAAACTCTCTTCTATATGATGAAAATACATTCAAAATAAAGCCAATAGAAATGTTTAAACACCGAAGAGACACACACCAGATGTGTTTGATTTCAATCTGTCCTTTTTTTGTAAATGGACATTTTAGAGCCAATTAGCTGAGCCGTACATGTCATGTGACTGATGACATCACAGTGGCTTCACCAATCAGATCCTGAGAAAACACCTTCTGTCCACAACATCACGAGACATTAGAAGATTATTGTAGCGTCTTACAACAGACAAATTTATTTATATCAAAATAACAGCAGATTTAATCTGGTTTACTGTAACGGTCAGTGACTGTCAATAGAGTTTGGTTACAGATGAAGCGGCTATGAAAACCCATTTCTAGGGTTTACAAAGAATGCTGTGAAAAGGGAAAAGCATCCAGTATGCGGCAGTCCTGTGGGAGAAAATGCCTTGTTGATGCTAGAGGTCAGAGGTCATGAGCGACTGATTCAAGCTGATAGAAGAGCAACATTGACTGAAATAACCACTCGTTACAACCGAGGTTTGCAGCAAAGCATTTGTGAAGCCACAACACACACAACCTTGAGGCGGATGGGCTACAACAGAAGAACACCCACCGGTAACACTCATCTCCACTACAAATTGGAAAAAGAGGCAAAATTTGCACCAGATCACCAAAACTGGACAGTTGAAGATTGAAAAATGTTGCTGGTCTGATGAGTCTGGATTTCTGTTGAGACATTCAGATGGTTGAGTCAGAATTTGGCGTAAACAGATTGAGAACATGGATCCATCATGCCTTGTTACCACTGTGCAGGCTGGTGGTGGTGGTGTAATGGTGTGGGGATGTTTTCTTGCCACACTTTAGGCTCTTAGTGCCAATTGGGCATCGTTTAAATGCCACGGCCTGCCTGAGCATTGTTTCTGACCATGTCCATCTCTTCATGCCCACCATGTGCCCATCCTCTGATGCTTCCAGCAGGATAATGCTCTGTCACAAAGCATCTTTGGGATGTGGTGGAACGGGAGCTTCGTGTCCTGGATCTGCATCCCACAAATCTCCATCAACTGCAAGATGCTCCGATCAATATGGCCAACATTTCTAAAGAATGCTTTCAGCAGCTTGTTGAATCAATGCCACGTAGAATTAAGCAGTTCTGAAGGCAAAAGAGGGTCAAACGCAGTATTAGTGTGTATTCATAATCATCCTTTAGGTGAGTGTATTTTATGCAATTATTGCATTAATAATAGTAATAATGCAGAGTGTTGTTGTGTTTCTCAGTAAGGTGCGTGTGGATGTTGAGGATGTTGAGGATGTTGAGGATGTTGAGGATGGGGTCGCGCCGGCCGGAGCAGCAGCGCTTCAGGAGAGATGCTGGCAGCTATGCAAATGCAGCCGTGTAGCCGTCAGGAAGCAGATTACTTTCCCTGCATTTACTATTCATATATTTGCAAGGTGACTCACTTCAGACAAAGCAGGTGATCAAGAGAGAGAGAGAGAGATGCAGCGCATTCATAAGCCCTGCGAATGTTGCGCTCCACAATCACAACCGGCACTGGATATGTTCAGTGTCAGCAAACCCGCTTTAATCCATCTCACTGTCAGCGCCTGAATCCCACCAGCAGAAAGAGAAACATGGTGAATCTGAACGACACGTTCGTTTACTGCGGTGACGTGCGATCAGTGACACCGACAGACTCATCACACATTCTGATCACATGACTGATTTAATGACCAACAACACACTGAATAATCACTGGAAATACATTACGCTTCACATTCATCATCTTATGTTGGTATTTAATTTCAGCTTTAACAGTTGAAGGGGCTTTGGCAGTCCTTTTCACTATTGAGTCAGAAATATGTTAAAAATTGTGATTCAATTGTGATTCAATAGTTAATTCAGTTTGATTCATCCATCATCACATTGGAAATGGACGTCGAGCGCACTGCATTGTGGGATACAGTGTCTCATGCACAGAAGCTCAAAGAGAAGTGCTGATCTGAAGATGAATGATGTGTAGATCACGATCAGGGACACTTTCAGCGGTGTTTAACTCCGTGACCTCCAGCTCTAATGAAGACGATGCAGGGAAGAACTCACTCCATTCACCTGATCATCAGGAAAACATGTTTAGGGTTATTTAACTTACATTCTACTCATTCATTCGCCTGTTAGTTTATTCACCAACTCGTCTAAAGGAAACACAGATGTAACAGTCCTTAAAGGTCCTTAAAGGCTTTATCTTTCATTGACGAGAGAAAGTCATGGTTTGACTTAAATCCGCACTGTAAAAATTGAAAGAACATGTCAAACATTTCTAGGTGGTTAGTAGAGTGTTCTGGTTGGTCTTTAGTTGCTAGGCAGTTGCTAGGGTGTTGCTAGGTAGTTGATGTAGTGTTCAAATATTACTTGGTGGTTGTTAGTGTGTTATAGCTGGTTTCTTGGATGTTCCTATGCTGTTGAACATTACTCTGTGGTTGCTAGTGTGTTTTGGCCTGTCTCTAGGGTGTTGCTAGGCAGTTGTTCTGGTAACTACCTAATATATCTAGGTAGTTTCTAGTGCAGGGGTGGGCAAACTTTTTGTCTCGCGGGCCACATTGGTTTCTAAAATTTGCCAAAGGGGCCGGGCCAGAATAGAAGGACAGTGTGTTTGTGTGAACTAATATAAATGAAATGTAAAAACTATTACATGAAAAGATTTGGCCTTTAACATGCACCAAAACATCAGGGTTCATTGATAAATTGTTTTCCAAATGTATTAATTTAATAACACAGTAGATAAACTGCCATTCAGTTTCAGTGGGAACAGTGTTGTTGATCTCCTTTATTTGCAAGAGCATCAAAGTCTGGAGTTAGTTTTGCTGTGGCGAATCTCAGGACAGATCCGAACTCCATCCCTTCACATCACTTCTGAAACCGTACGGGATGACCGCGCGATGCAGCACTGGCTGACAGTTAAAATAGATAGTGCGGCCAATTGAAAAAATTCACAATCACAAGCGCGAACACGACGGTCATATTCATGTCCTGATTCCCACTCAAAGGTAACATAGGTTAGCATAGTAACCGGAAACGTTCCCTTTCAATAGCGGTGTTCAGTCCCCGTAAGAGAGATGCAGATCAGCTGAAACACGGGGAATCAAACACCAATCAGAGCGAAGAGGCACACAGCTCAACCAATGGCGACGCCGCCAGGTGTGCTCGCTCCTGATAGGTGCAGTTAAACCAATGAAATCAGTCGCTGAAGGCTGCCAAACTCTGCACACCAGAAAGCCTGAGGAATAGCTGTCGGCTGGTGAACTCGCTCTGTGACGGGATTTGAAGATGTTCATGACGCTGAATGTCTGTCACACACATGGATTGAGCCAAATAACGTCAGCATCTTCTGTGCCGAGTCTGAGTCTGTACATTTGCCGTCAGAGTCGTAGCCGTCCGATTGTTTTGGAGACTGTTTGCTAGCGTAGTTGGTATGTTTTGTGGCAAAATGACGGCTGATGTTGTATTCTTTGAAAACCGCTAGAGTTTCTTGGCATATCAGATATACAGCCTTTAATCGGACGTCAGCGGAAAAACATACGAACTGTCTACTTTTCTTTGGTCCGCTCGTTTTTACTGAAGAGATCAAAGTGCAAAACATCACACTCAAAGAAAGCTCAATGTCTTTGAAGTGCGCCATCTGTTGGGGAAACACTGACATTACAGGGGAAAGTCAAATGAAGGAGGTTTAATTATAATAAAATTTAAATTAATAATATAACTTCTACAAGTTCGGCAGGTCGGATTAAAAAGCCCAACGGGCCGTAGTTTGCCCACCCCTGTTCTAGTGTGTTTAGGACAGTTACTAGGGTGTTGCTAGGTAGTTCATGTAGTGTTCTAATATTACAAGATGGTTGCTAGTGTGTTCTGCTCGGTTTCTAGGGTGTTGCTAGGCAGTTCATCTGCTAGTGTGTTTTGAAACACATCAAACATCTACAGCAGTAAATCATTGAGATTCCATAAGTTATATTATTTTGAATAAGTTTTTATTATTATGTATTTAATTTTAATTTTGGTTAAATTTTGAAATAGTTTTTTTTATACAGTTTTCAATATTTTTTTATTTCAGTTTTATTTTTATTTTAGCATATCAAGTTAAAGTAAATGAAAAAAAATGCATGAATAAAATAAGTTTAAGTTTAAAAAAAATATATATTTCATAACAGTTATTTTATTTCAAGTAACACATTTTTACGGTTTAGGTTTTAAAGATAATAACCCTGATCAACAGTTATCAAAGTGAACATTTAAATAAAGGTTCTTTGTTGGCCTTGATGGTTCCATTATAAATCCTTCCGTTGGACCAAAGGTTCTTCATGGATCATTAAAATGTTCCTCACACACACAGGAAGAATTCTCCCATTAAAGGCTCTTTGAGGAACCAGAATGGTTCTTGTACTGCTAAAAGAGTGTGTCTGTGAGCCGAACATCAGGCAAACGCTGGGGAAGTATGAAACTGACCTGAGAGATGAAGACAAGGAGAAGTTTGTGGTCTAATGTGAGGTTTTGAGAGGAAGGACTGTGTGTCAGCAGAACGTGTCTGTCCCAGAATGCACTGCAGGAACGCTGATGATGTCAGCACTTCTCGCTGGAGGACAGAAGACGCCAATCAAACACACACATCAAGAACTCAACCTGATGAACAACCTGCGAGCGGACGATCGAGTGAGAGAGAGAGTGTGTGTGTGTGTGTGTGTGTGAGTGTGTGAGAGTGTGAGTGTGTGAGTGTGAGAGTATGAGTGTGTATGTGTGATGTTATGTGTGTGTGTGTGTGTGTGTGAGAGAGTGAGTGTGTGTGTATTTGTTTGTGTGAGTGGGTGAGTGTGTGTGTGTGTGTGTGTGTATTTGTTTGTGTGAGTGGGTGAGTGTGTGTGTGTGTGTGTGTGTCAGTGTCAGTGTGAGAGAGTGTGTGTGTGAGAGAGTGTGTGTGTGTGTGTGTGTGTGAGAGTGAGAGTGTGTATGTGTGATGTTATGTGTGTGTGTGTGTGTGTGAGAGAGTGAGTGTGTGTGTATTTGTTTGTGTGAGTGGGTGAGTGTGTGTGTGTGTGTGTGTGTCAGTGTCAGTGTCAGTGTGAGAGAGTGTGTGTGTGAGAGAGTGTGTGTGTGTGTGTGTGTGTGTGAGAGTGAGAGTGTGAGTGAGTGTTTGTGTGAGTGTGAGAGTATGAGTGTGTGTGTGTGATGTTATGTGTGTGTGTGTTTGTGTGTGAGTGTCAGTGTGAGAGAGTGAGTGTGTGTGTGTGTGTGTCAGTGTGAGAGAGTGAGTGTGTGTGTGTGTGTGTGTGTGTGTGTGTCAGTGTGAGAGAGTGAGTGTGTGTGTGTGTGTGTCAGTGTGAGAGAGTGAGTGTGTGTGTGTGTGTGTGTGTGTGTGTCAGTGTGAGAGAGTGAGTGTGTGTGTGTGTGTGTCAGTGTGAGAGAGTGAGTGTGTGTGTGTGTATTTGTTTGTGTGTGTGAGTGGGTGAGTGTGTGTGTGTGTGTGTGTGTGTGTGTGTCAGTGTCAGTGTGAGAGAGTGTGTGTGTGAGAGAGTGTGTGTGTGTGTGTGTGTGTGTGTGTGTGTGTGTGAGAGTGAGAGTGTGAGTGAGTGTTTGTGTGAGTGTGAGAGTATGAGTGTGTATGTGTGATGTTATGTGTGTGTGTGTTTGTGTGTGAGTGTCAGTGTGAGAGAGTGAGTGTGTGTGTGTGTGTGTGTGTCAGTGTGAGAGAGTGAGTGTGTGTGTGTGTATTTGTTTGTGTGAGTGGGTGAGTGAGTGTGTGTGTCAGTGTCAGTGTGAGAGAGTGTGTGTGTGTGAGAGAGTGTGTGTGCGTGTCTGTGTGTGCGTGTGTGTGTTTGTGTGTGGTTTGTGTGTTGTCAGTGTGAGAGAGTGTTTGTGTGTTTGTGTGTGTGTGTCTGTTTGTGTGTGTGTGTGTGTGTGTGTGCGTGTGTGTGTGTGTGTGTGTGAGACTGCTGTCGGACTGGTTAAGTTATCTCTCACTATTACTCAGATGTGTGTAATCGGCTGCAGTTGAATGATGACACACACACACACACACACACACAATAATCAAGTGTAATGAGATCAAATCAGCGAATGGCTGTAAATATTAAAATATGATTCATAAAAGGAAAGGGCAGTCGAGGCCGTGATGTATTAAAATATGCCACATATTATAATCACTCGAATGAAACATGAATCCTCTCGCGTGATGTGATGCAACACAATCCGTCATCCTGCAAAAACACACAGCACTTTCACACTCGCAACACCGAGATCAAGGGTTCGATTCTCAGGGAACATGATTAAACGAACAAATGCAAGACAAATCAAAACATCTGCCGAATGCAGAAATAAATGCAAATGCATCATCATAAAACTGATCAAGTTAATTTTGGACTAATTTTATTCATCAAGGACGCATTCAATTGATCAAAAGAGACAAAAAAGACATAACCCTAAAGTTATAAAAGATTCTATTTCAAATAAACACTGATCTATTCATCAAAGAAATAAAATATTGCGTTTTCAACACTGATAATAATCATAAATGTTTGTTAAGCATCAAATTATTATATTAGAATAATTAGTGAAGATCATGTGACACTGAAGACTGGAGTAATGATGCTGTAAATTCAGCTTTAATCACAGGAATAAATGACACTTTACTATATATTCACATAGAAAACAGCTGTTTTACACTGATATAATATTACACTGTTTTACTGTATTTATCATCTAATAAATTCAGCTTTAATCACAGGAATAAATGACACTTTACTATATATTCACATAGAAAACAGCTGATTTACACTGATATAATATTACACTGTTTTACTGTATTTATCATCTAATAAATTCAGCTTTA